>JACGAQ010000866.1:0-84046 GCA_014119065.1 Orius insidiosus | reverse complement strand
AATTTAGTACTAATACTTTTCTCCTCCTGTATTAATATCGAAATTTAAATCGGAATTATATCGAAGGGTTTGGCGGAGTCAACTTTTCGTTGTATTTGCTTGATTTGACATCAGGCTGTCAAAACAAGATTCGGGAGGAAATATTGGTCGTGGCAGAGGCCACTATGCCAAGGTCCATTTTATGGCATTTCGTAAATTCCTTGTCGTAAGTAAAAGACCCTTTCATTAAACCGAGAAAACGCATTTTAAAACGTTAATTTATAACATAACTTAAAAAAATTTATGAGATTTTTAAAAAAATTATAGTTGTATTTTAAAGATGAATTACCAAGTGGCCACGAGTCAGCGAAAAATACAAAAGTCAGCATAAAAAAGGGTGTCTAATAATTCGTTTCCAGGGGAAAAAAAAGGTTGTTATCAATCTCGAATATTTATGGTGATTCATTTCATTCCGGGAAGAGGCTCTCTTTATTATATCGATATTGCCATATCAAAATGAAATCAATATCAAAATTTAAATTAAAAGAAATCAGAGATGTTAATAAAAACGGTGGAAAAAATCGTTAAAAAAAGGTGCTCCGCAGCTGGAAAACCGACAGTCATAATTGCCTTTGAACTCTCATCCATATTTAGCTTTGAGGGTAGGGGAAAAAAAGGTATTTGTGGAATGTTTTATAAGAATTTTTAAACGAGGGGACTGAAGGGCTTTTTGATATGCAAACTGATTAATTCTGCGGAAAAAAGGGATTTTTTTCCCCCTCATCTTGAACCTTTAGTTTCTCTCTTGATTGTTTGTACATCATATGGTTTGACTTCAGTTTTTGAAAATTCAAATTCGTTAGTTAATAAAAATGCTTTTAGCCCAAGCGGAGCTTGAATGGTCTACCATCGATATTTGCGAAAGGATGGGATTCGCAGAAATTTAGATGAAAATTCAATTAGGTAAAAAATTCTTGTTGATCAGTGGTCAAAATCTTAGACGCTTTTTGATAAGGTACGTGTATAAAAATAACGTCGTCGTTGAACCCGATTCGCAAGAACAGAAGAAGAAAAAAGTGGCATTTTATTCCCAGAGAATCAACCCGTTCAGTACCCATTTTTGCTTTGTCGTTCACTGCTGCCACGCGCCAAGAGGAATCCCTCCTGCAGGTACAATTTTACATTTTTTTTTTTTTGGAGTGCTAAAAATCTAAATCAATTTCATGTCAAGTTGATCATGGTTATTTAGGATTATAAAAATAATAGGTCAATTACACATATAAAAACGCTGGAAAAAAACGTTTTCCCACGCTGTCTGAGCTTTTCATTTTAATTATTTTTAATTTTAATCTTTGTTCTTTTAGAGATCAAGCTCGTCAGATCAAAAAGTAATGAAATATTTTGATGATTAAATTTTAAGCGTCCTATTGTTTGAAGTTTCCACTGAAATGAAAAATAAATGAACTTAAATCGGATTTTAATTTTAATTGGAGAAAAAAAATGTATACTTTTTTATAGCTATAGTACACCGATAGAACATTGATTTTCTGCCTAACCATCAATATTTACCTAAAATAAAGGGGCTTAAAAGTTTTTATTTTGACGATGGGTTTTTCCCCCATTCCACAATATCGAGAGATTTCATTTTTAGATACTTTACCTTCCGATCTTTTTTTAAATCCGTGCATAGGAGTTAACATGGCGACATGTACCGGATATTAAAAAACTGAAGAATGATTCGCCCTGACATCCTTTCGTGATTAAATTCTTTGAAAGGGTGAAATTATTTACGCTGGGAATCGATGAATAAACTGGCCCCACCCTTTTTATCCCCTTTTGTCCGATAAGCAAAAAAAAAAGTTTACCTACCTAAAAAAAGTATCGTGCTTTTTTTCCCATATTAATTATACCGATCGCAATCGTTTTCTAATTTATTAAAAGCGACCCGGGAGAACTCTGATAGAGCGTAATTGCATTTGAGAGCTAGGAAAAAGGCATAAAACATTTATTATAATTACCAAAATGTCCGTCAGGAGTTTGGAAACCAATTTACTCGAGCCCGGCTCTTATTCAACTTCTCCTCCTAATTACAACGTTTGGACCACTAAACGTTTTATTAATTGATCAAAAATTAAAATGCCGAGGCGAACACAAAAGACGAATGGAAAGGCGGAAATAATTCATGAGATCTTAATTTCAGAGTTTAACAGATAGAATGGCATCTGCGCTTTATATAAAGGAAATATTATTTTCGGAATATTAAAAGAAAGAGAGTTACTGTGATACCCCAAAAAGTCTTTCAAAACTTGTAGGGCCAGTTTTTTGATCCCTCGACTCTAAACTCTCTTTTTCAGGGGTATTACAATAAGTTTTTTTTGCTAAAATACTATGTGAAACTCGAAAAACTGCTCGGGTATTCTCTTGACCCAGACACCCTTTTTATGAATTGAAGCATTTTATAATAGTTCTGTCAGAGAGGATCCAGACAAGTATTTTTAAATTATTTAAGCGTCACGGTTAGAAGCAATAGAGATAAAAAATGGTTCGCGTGACATCTGCCCATTAGTCGAAGTCTAAAGTTATAAAAAAAGGTTCTTGTCATTTGTCTGAGGTTTTTTAAAAAATATTATTTTACGTGGTAGAATTACGGTTGCATGAAAGCGTTTAATTATCTTTTTTCTTTCTAAATTTTCAGATGAGGAAATGGAAAAAGTCAAATTGCTTTTGTTTTCAGAAAATGGGAATTATAAAAGATAAATCTAATATGAAATGAAACTCGATTATAGAAATCATTACTTCGCGTTTGTTTTTCTTACGAGCCTAACTGCGTAAACAAACATTTCCTCCTCGAGATATTATGAGAGCAAACATCGGCCAAAAACGTAGAATAATTGTTTTAGGATGAATGGGTGCTGCAGAAGTGGTTTTTGCGGTCTTCGCGTGCCAAACAAGAGAGTAGGTGTGGCCTCCCGTGATTTACAATTAATTAAAACAAAACAGACTCTACCTCTAAAGGAGTCCTTTGTAGAATTTATTCAAAGGTTGATGGCTGGAAAAGGAGGGTAAAAAATATGAAAAGGTTCTTTAATCCCTTGAATAATCAAAAAAATTTTTTTTTTGGTTTATCATTTTATTCTTTTGAAGGTTTAAGCCCTCTTAAGTCAAAAAAAAAATTAGTTCCAAGCAATCGATAAAATATTTTATGTATTTTCTTGAAGAGAATAAAACAAGATTTTGATGAAGTCGATTATGAAAAAAAAATCATCCGGATTGGCTGAAACCCAAGTGAAAAGTTCGAGTTTTCAAGTAACGTATTTGGGAATACCTGAGAGGGCACTATTTTCGGTGGTTTCGCCTAGCGTTTACTGAACACATAAGTCTGTCCTAATCTCCCGAGCAAACTTTGCAAAGGTAATATCACAAGCTTAGTGGCCCACTCGTCCCTACCCTTCAATAACGCGAAATGAACTTCCTCCCTCGAAGTCTCGCGAACTTTACGCCCACAAGCCAGTTCGAGAACCCCTCCCAGGTCGTCCTTCACTCCGCGAACAACATTCCGGACGTCGAAAAATACTCCCGAAATTACACTTTAGACGAAATTAGTTTTTGAGGGGAAGAGAGAGAGAGTGGAGAGGACGAGAAATTCGATTAATTTTAAGTTATGGGCAAACTGCTCGCGAGAGGGGAAAAGCCGACTCGTTCTAAGGAAGTGAACTGGCCCCCACTCATCCCTCCTACCCCCGGACCCTCTTAACCGTCGGAGAAGGATTAGCGACCCCTTCCTAATCCTGGAAGCGGCATCTAATAGAATTAATTAGTATTATGCCCGGTGTTAATTGCCTCGCTCGGGAGTTATCGCTTCGCCTCTGCCTCTTTCTCAAGGATTATAACCTCCCTTCCCTTTCTCTTCTCGTCAAACCTTCCGCCTTCATTACTACCCTAAAGGTGGATTATGCATTTTGAGTACCTATTCTTTCCATAACAATGAACTCGGATTCGATTCAATTAAAAATAAATAACGAATAAATCTTCAACCTCTACCTTACTTTTAGCTAAAAATAACCACACGTCCACTGGAAAAAAGTTGCTGTGAAAGAAAGAAGTGAACCGGAGTTTGAAACTGGTTTGAAATTCCTGGAGCATGCGCAGAAGGATTTGTCCGTCAAATCTCAAGTCATCTGACGTCAAATTTGACGTAAAAATCCTTCTGCGCATGCTCCAGGAGTTTCAAACTCCGGTTGGAACAAAGCTAATTATTTCGTCATCATTGGTCGCCTCTTCTTAGAGCATTCTGTTCATGCCATCTGAGCCGAGGGTGCGAAACTACTTCCTCTTTTAGACCGGATATTCACGGGCTGCTGGATGTCAGTCTGTCATTACGTCTTGAGCTGTCGAGTGAAGAGGTCTCGAGTGCTCTGTTGGTTGTTCAAGCGGCCATGTTGTCTCTCTTTTCACCGCGAATTTTGTGAATTCTTTAAGGGGAAGTGACCTACATTTAGACAGACGTTACAGATTTTTAAAACGGAAAATTTGGTTGTCCCGCTGTTCGTACCACGCTCCGATAGATGCAATTGAAGAGATGAAAAGAAACTGGACAACATTTTTACCGACACAAATCAAATATTTCCAAAGTAATCAAATTTTGTTGAATTGAAACAGTGCTATACAAGTTATAAGCCGAAAGGGGACATTGCCTCGGGTTGAACATTGACGGTGTAATTGTCCGTTTCAAGTCCCTAATGGTTTATCCGCTCCCCCATGACCGATAACTCCTGTGTGCAATTATCGCTCTGATTGTGTAACACAGTGCGACGGATGGTCGGCCGGTCATAGGTCAAACATGACGCAAACGTTTTTTAAAATCAGATCAGTCAGAAATAACGAATACGTCGAGAAGCTTAGACGGATCCGCCTTCTAACGTCCTTTATAACCTCGTTAAAACCCCTTTGAACCCTCAAAAACCTCTCCCTAAATAGTCTTTGCTATTGGTTGTTTTCTAAAACCAGTGCCATTTCACCCCCGTTTGAGAAACTCATCAAACTACGTCGAACGCTCCCTTTGAACCCCGTCTAAACTTAGCTTATTTAACGCTCCAAAAACTACCTAAATGGTGAGTTTCATAATTGCGAAACTCCCGATAGAAAATTAAATCTTTTACTAATCATACGTTATATTTTATTTATCATTTCGTTTAAAATACAGTTTCTTTAAAAATTCAGTTATGGTGAAAAACACACCTTTACAACGTCCTGAAGGCCCGCTCAGACGATCAAAAAGAAGTTCTTTAAAGGAAATCGCTGCAAAAATCTACAAAACTGCTCCAGACTGTTTTGACTGTGGTTGTGGAAACGCGACTTGGGATGAAGATGGTTCCGTCCATGAACTCGGTAACAAATTTATTAAAAGATACCGAAAAATCATAAGTTCTAAAAAATTTCAAAAGCCATCGATGAACTAAGAGGAAATTCGCCTTCATAAAAATTATTTCGAAATAATAAATTTGTTGTCTAAAAAATTAAACATATGTTTTTATTTATATTTCAAAGTCTCGCGTCAAAGAACATTAATTTAATTTTCTTGTTATTTTGTGAAAAAATTAGTTCGTAAAAGATTAAACATATTACACCAAATTCATCCCAAGTTATTTTTCTGGGTCAAGGTAAACCCCACCAAAATCTGATTTATTTTAAATTATGAAGCCTTTAACTTCGTTGTAAGCTAAGGAGGCGCCCACTAACTCACCGGTTCTTCGTGACCACTGATCTACGAAGGCCGATTGAAACTTAAAAAATGAATAGAATTGTCGCGAGAAAAGAGACTTAAAAAAAGCCTACATAATAAGGAAGTGATGATATTGGATTTTAACCTAATTTTTAGGCCATTTCAACAAGAGAATTGCATTTTTAAATAGATTGTGCCTCTAACAAGAAAAGTAGGTCCAAAATGAGGATTTTTCCGGGATTCAATTCTCTAATAGTGGAGGCAACACCTCTCATTGAAACAATTTATAGTCATAATTTTTTCCCTCGTACTCTTAAATTAGAAGCCGGCTTCTACGGATGATAAAAAAAAGAATGTTTTTGTGTAAGGTGGAGGATGAGGAGTATAAAAACTTTAAAAGAGAAAACCAGAGTGGGGTGGTCCCTATCTGTAACACTTGGACGATTCCTTTCTTTAAAGGTAGGAGAGAACTCCCTCTAGCGGAAATCAACCCGCACCAACTTCTTCCCGTCTCCATTAACATTATTCCTTCAAGTATATTAAAGAATTTAAAACAAAAATTATTTCCGAAGTAAAAATAAAAGAAGAAGAATAGAGGGTGTATTTTTAGCCACTTGAGACTGAAACGTAGAGGGCACTCGTCTCAATAGCCCCTCCGGAATTTACGGTGTGATATCCTCGCTCTTACGATATAAAACAAGATTTTTCCTTCTTCAAACCAGGTTTTTATTATCCTGGTAGTATCGATATAACATAGTAAAGCCATTAAGATCTTGGAATAACTGGGTAACTGATTTGTGACTAATAGTCTCGTATCTAACGCCAATTCCAGATATCACCTCGCATAATTAGCTTGATAACTTGATTCATGATGGCCATGGCCGCCGCCCTTTCCCGTATAATTCAGATATTCACTTTTCAATAAACATAAACAAAACCGACCAAATTAAAATTGTGCCAAAACCGTTTTCTGAAATTTTGGTTCAATTATTTTAACAGATTTTATATTTAAAATTTTCATGAAAGATGACATATTTATAAGATTGGTGGTAATCCTGAAATGAGGGAGCTTTCAGGGAACGGAAGTAGAAGTGGAACATTTACGTAGGAGGTTTTAAAGGGTCGACGAGGCGGGGTGGGGAGCTGCGAGTGCTAGATGGAATGGCGATGGGTATCGAGGAGGCGGAGTAGATGCAAAAAGCCTTTCCCACCCCATACGAAAAATAGAAGTTTCAACTTTTTACTTTTATATATAGAAAAAAAATGATTAAAGAGTATAAGGTAAAAAGGAAAGAGTAAACATTAATAAAGGGGGTACTGGGGTATAATAGAAGGGGAAACGTGTATTGCCCTCAGGTTGTGTCATATCGGAGGCACACTTGAGACCTATCCTCCGGCGGTTTGTTCCCTCTTTATCTCTGGCTAAAAATAAAACGAGGGAAAGCCTTATTTACAACATCCTCCTTTCCCTTTTCAAATGTAATTTTTAACAATGTCAACACTTTCACTTGAAAACTTTTACGTCCTACTATTTTCGACCTATACCTCTTAAGGTATAAAAAATAGATTTTTTTAAATCTTCAAAAGGTATAAAATTTAGCCATATCTAAAATTTGCCAACCCACACCACGTTCATGTCAAACGCACTGACGTTTCCACGAGTTTTCGTATTTATGTTATGTATATCACGTGTCATAGCAAGAGTACTCTTGTATGACAATTGTTCAGAATATATCCATAATTTTGTTATTAAAATTTTGGTCGAAGAAAAAAAGGTTGTTTTTTTTTTAAAGGGGGTTTCTACTAATTGTAAAGATTAATTTAGGCTGGAGATCTTAGTCTTGGAAAGGGTAGGCTACCTAATTAGTGCGGAGACGAATTAGTGTCGAGCACTAACTGGAGTTCCACTAAGCTGCGGTAGAAGAGAGCCATATGTAAATTACAAGAGCCTAACATTACGTTTCTCACTCCTCCCGTTCCCTTTTTACCCCCGCCTCCTACCGTACAAGACATTCATTAAAGTAGAAACGGACATCAGAATTGAACATGGTGTTAATTACATGCGTATTTTAGACCGAAAAGGCATCTTCACGAACAATAATTATGTTAACATAATATACGCAAAGTTTAAATCATCGTTTTTTACCGCAATATATTGGCGATTTCAAGATGAATGAATTTTAATTGAAAAGGAGTATGGAGGTAAAATAGAGGATTGGCAGGGTGAGGGAGGATGTCATGAATTCCGCTCCTGCAGAATCCTGTAGAAGTGAAGTAGTTCTGTATTGGCCGTAAAAATACTTGACGTCAGAGCGCTTCTGAAGACGGCGCCAAATTTAACTTTTAGATGTATTATTTCAGAAGACTGTTTTAAAAACATAAAACAGGAATAGAGAGAAAGAAGAAGACTCTTTACTTAGATTTTTGTTCTTTTATTTTATACTTATACTTTTATATTACTTTACCTATTTATATTTGTTATTATTGAGTGGCGTTTTTTATTTTGTTTTTTGCCATAATTTTGCGAGAAAACTGTTGATTAAAAAAAATCCTTTTGATTTAGTTTAGAATTGAGGCGCTCCGGGTACGAAGGGCGAACTCGACATCGGACAAATTTTTTTAACTTCCTTAAAGAAGTTATTGTGATACCTCGACGTCGGGTTTTGGGGAAGGGTCCTCCAGTTTTTTTTTCATTTTCAGATTCTAGACCTCTTGGTGAATACGCCCATATAATTTTTATGTTGAGTTCGCATTTTTCCCCTTTAAATACGTAAAAACCGAAACTTTAAAATGCGAATATCTCGAAATTACGTTTGTCGAGTTCGCCCTTCGTACCCGGAGCGCCTCAATTCATTTATCTACTTCTATCCAAAAGATGTTTTTTAAAATCAGAAAAATGTAGAAAATCAGAAAAACCGTCAATTTTTAATAATAGCTTTCCAACCACACTTTGGAACTCCTGGAGCATGCGCCAAGAATTCGGACGTCAAATTGTCGTTCACATCATTTGTCCTTCAAATTTGAAGAATTTGAAATCCTTCTGCGCACGCGCCAGGAGTTTTAAACCAGTTACCAACTCCGGTTGGAATGAAGCTATTAATTCGATAAAACGAGTTTGTATTTAAATTTATGAGTGTTTCATAAATCTAAAAGCCAAGAAAGTTTTTACCTGACCACAGTCAATTTTTTGTAAATTAGGAGCAAATTAAAAAACTAGATAAAATTACTATCTTCGTTTAGTATCGATTGTTTCTTCTAGATGCATCACAATCAAATAGAAATTTTCTTAAAACAATATTTTTAACGCAAAATTGGTGAAATCTTCAAAGAAAAAACGCCGCCATATTATAACGAATCCTTAACATCAAATTGAATCCAATATTGGAGGAATAAATGACTGAGATAACCCTTTTCGGCTATAAAAGCCGCGTCAGGTGAGCTTGCTAATCGTTTCTATCTTTTCACCAATTGATTTCATGAATTTTTTGAAACTTTTAATGCTACTTCTGATCGGCATTGTGGCTTTTCCAGGAATTTAACTGATTTACGCTTATAGATACTCTGGAACACTTCATAGCCGCAATTTCCATCCGATTTTCACCAAGTTTTTTTTATCCTTTTTTAGATCTTTTGTCCTTTTTATCTTCCCAAATTATCGAAAACGAGTCGATTTGATGTTTCATCGGTAGAATAAAATTTTTTATATTATTTTAAGTGTTTCATAAAGTATTAAATGAGATTTAGATTGCTTATTAGAAATTCATAAAGTGATGGATTATTTTAAAATTAAATTTTAAACTTTTAAATTGTACAGTTTCGTTTCTGAGTATTCGGTTTTGATATTAAACGTGCTTTTCCCTCTTCTGGAAGGTTGAAGTTGAGGAAACGAGGGTGAGGTGGGGGGTAGGAGTAGGATGCCTTAATCATCTCCACACAATGCTTTCCCTTCCAAGTATTGTTAGGTCTCGAAAGGGGGGTTAGGTAGCCCATAATACGAGACTTGTATTACTTTCTTAACTTTTTCCCTCACAAATAGACTCCAGACGAGATAATTTTTTTTTCATAAAAAAAAAACCTTTAAAGGCTTAATTTGGTAAAGTTTTTTTTAAAAAAATCGATACTTAATAGAAAATCTGCCGAAGGTCAGCGTTCAATGTCTTCTTAACTCGCGTGTACAATGATCTATAGATTTCTAATCTATTTTCCTCTTGGGGGGTCAGGAAAAGCATTTCCTGATTTTTACCTTTTTTATTTATTTATTGATGTTTGCTATTTAAATTTTTTAAAGTGAATCCACCCTCTGTAACAAGTTAACCGATCTTTTATTGACTTAAGGGCTTAGGCGGGGAGGTTTTAGGTAAATGTATACATAGTTTATGAACAATCTCCTTATGATTGACGCACCTTGTGAATACGCGATGGAGTAGCATTAAAACACAGATCAAAGGAAATTCTTAAGTGGAGGAAAAAGCCTCCTGCCTCGGTAAACCGAGTTATAAAGAGGGCTTCCTTTCTAAAAGTAATTAAAGGTTGAAAATTATTGAAAAAAGGAAATGTTCTATTTAGTTCCCGAAAATCGATTTTTTAAAAATGTTTTAAAATTATTAATGAAACTCATTTTTATGATTAAAATTTTTTCCCCGAATATTTCAAAACTGAAGGGAGTTTAACAAAAGGCATTTCATTAAAAACGGGCTTTGGAATATAAAGGAAATTAAATTAATGGACAAAATGGCGTTGGGGAAGCTGGTTACAAGTTAAATTACGTTTTAAGTTTGTTTGAAAGGGTTGAAATCGATATTTTCTTTTTAAAACGAGTTTCGAGGTGCGTACACTTTAAGGCCTTTTGTACAAAGTTCACCAAGTGGAACCACTTCTAAACACTCAATAAATGTCACCGTAAATAAAATTATCAGCGGCAGTAAACCGAGGCGTCGTTAAAACCTACCTTGGGGGTTAGGAAATCGCCTTGGATCGACTTTTTTTTTATTGAATCGGCTAAAAGAAGAGGAGGGAGAAAAAAAAATCAAAAGTCCGTTAAACCACGGGAGTAGATTAAAAGTAGGTAGGGAGGTTTTAAAGTTTTCCACTTTGAAATAAACGAGTTTTGGACATCTGAGGGAGGAGTAGAGAGGGGACGGGAGCTGAGCCGAAACCGCTAAAACCAACTTTAAGTTTATAAACGAAAGAAAACAAAACTGCCTGCGGTTAAAAAAAAAAAGTCGCGAATTTTTCAAAAGAGGTTTGAAAATAAATGTCCGGTGCTTAAGAAAAAAAAGTCCTAAACTCAACGTCATCGGTTAAAGAGGTTATTTTGACTAGAGTGGGGCTTACTCCACATTGTCAGTAGGCTTTAGAGGATGCTCAACAAAATTCAGGATCACTGGGGACAAATCCCACATCATTTTACGTATAAAAACTCGATTTATCGAATTTTAGGTAGATTTCTTTCTTCAAAAATCTACCTATTGTAATGTACCAAGTATCGCAGATTCAAAAATTTTCTATACGTTTTTCGTTTCATACCTCCTGGACCCCAAAACCATCCTCAGTTGAAAAGTTTATATATATATATTTATATATTAGCACGATAACTGGAGCAATTTTAATGTGAGGGTGACGATATCCGGTATTTAGAGCTTTTATCTCAATAGCTCGGACGAGTTCGTTAATGGCTGAAATCGGACCAGCGATTCACCTACTTTACTTAGGGCTTAAAAGACAAAATTGGCATTTTCTATTGAAATCCTAGTCCTTTTGCAAAAAAAAAACTTTAAGACCTCTGCGAGGGCGTGTAAAAAATTAATTAAAGCAGGTTTGGACGAGCCAGGCGCAAAATATTGAACTAGCTAAACTTTAAAAAAAATTTGAATTTATACCGGGAAATTATTAAATATTTTATTAATAAAATTATCAGATGTTTTTCTAGGGGCTCAGTGGCGCAATTTTTCTTATATCATCATTTTTATAACATAATTATATATTTTGTGTTTATACATATTAATTTTAATCATGAAAAGAAATCTACCTTTAGTCCCTGCTACCGCAGGGTCATTATTTTAAATTTTAACCATAAAAAATTAAAAAATTGGTGATGATTTGAAAAAAAAGTCTTCTGTATTTGAGTAAAAAAATGTATTCTAAAGCCAAATCGAAAAGAAAAAAAATTTAAAAACCAACAGTTTTCTCGCAAAATTGGAGCAAACCTTCGAAGAAAACTGCCGCCTTGTTAAGCGGTATAACTGACCCTTAAGTACAAAAAGTCACTTTTGACTGTCAGAAGGTTCGAGTTATACTTTGACCGTAACGAAGGAATAAAATAATAAGGAGAACTTTGACCACTGACCTAAAAGGCTAAATTAGAGCATTTAGAAGTTTCTCTGAAATTTTTGGAGTGTAGCAATAAACTTAATAAAGTTTGCCCTTAACCATCGACTTTTATCTTTCTCATCCACTAAACACGTTTAAAAAGTCTTAAATTCCAATCCCTCGGATTACAGAAATTGCAAAAATTACAACTTTTTATTGTTAAATTATATTGTAAAAAAAATTTTATCAATTTTTTTCTCTTTATGAATGGAAATAAAGAAATATGTGAAATCTGGGCACTGGAGGCAAGAAGGGTTTAGCTTTTGAAAGAGTATTGTCATGACTGTGGGGATGATAAATTGTTAAAAGGCCCATTTTCCTTCTCCACCTGAGGTCTTTCAACGCCATTTTTGCCGTATAAAAAAAAGTGTTGAACAGTCCGAATTCTATGAATAAACCGATATGAACTTTTCCTTTAAAAAATTTATTGGTTAAAATTATGAATATGTGATGGCTTTGAACTTGTTGCCTATGTGGAATGAATATTCAGGGAAAAAAGTCCGATAGATAGCTTCTTAGCTAGAGTTTAAAATTCGACCACTAACCAAAGGTTAGATTTGGAAGTATAAAAAGATGTAGGGGTTAACAAAAGATGTACGGTTTGACATTTTATTCCCAAGATAGCCGCAATATGTCCCGTAAATCTCTTTCTTTGACAATAAAACCCACATATCTAGGGGTAAGAAAAATATCATTTTATACACACGTATCGTTTAATTTATATACAATCGTATTTTAATCGGTTATATTAGTCGGGAATCTCCATCTAGTAGAATTGGAATACTTAATGATCAAGAGGGCTTAGGCTATCCCGAGGATACTTGACTGTAATTGTCAGCATCTGAGGTAATAGGAGAAGGTAATCCCCGATCCGAAAATCCCCTTCTCCTCCCTCCACGCGAACGGTTAATTAGCCCGGGAGATGCGATAGCGAACTGATGAACCGACCAATTTCCCTCACCTCTCATTTACCTCGAAGAAGGAGATAATCCGTTCGAAACCGAATTCGTTATGGGCACTTAACTTGAAATTTTATGATTCTAAGCGGATTCTTTGTAGGCAAGATCATTTTTTAGAAAGAACATTATCTTTCCACTCTCCAAAACAGCCTCTGTGGCATTAGGGTAGAAACCTCAACTTGCGCTCTTCTTCTGTAGAAAGTGTTTTGGAAAGATTCTGCTTCCGATCGTAAGGAAGAAAAATGGCTAAAAACTGTTGGGTGAAGTGAGGGTAAACTAAAGGGACTTAAATCTGGTTTATTTAATAAATTCTATTGTGGTTTTTATCATAAATCATTTTCGTTCTGAGAATACAACACTTTTATATTGAGTGTCGAGATTTTCCTCTTTTAACCTCACCCTCCGAAAACATGAAATATATCTTTTTTTTTCCTCGGCTCTTTTCTCTAAGACAAAACTCTAGCCAAAGAGAGACTGGTGTTATAAATGGATTTGTATCACAGCGTCGTAAATAAAGACGTCCCATGAAGAAAATGATTGATCGAAGTCACCTTGTAACTGAGAGAAGAAAACTATTTTTTGTACAATCAAAATGGGAAAATCTGGAAAATTAAAATAGCTTAAATGTTTTTTTTTTTCTGTTTTGAATGAGAAAAAAGTTTATTTTTCTTCTCTCCCGCCCACAAAAGAAACTATCCGGACACGAAACACCGAAAGCCATGAATATTCGAGAATGGGAAGGGTGGAAAAAAAGAATAGTCGTGCCCATTTTATTGCGGCCGTTTCCTTTTTGTTTATAATCAAGCTAAAGGGGTAAATCGCAGAACAAAAGGGATCTTTTTTTTTCTAGCAAACTTTTTACATTGTATTAACCCACCTACAAAAAACGAAGGTTTTAAACTTTTTTTTTCAATTAACAAAAAAGCCTTGAAAAATTTCGCACAATGCTTTTCACGTCAAAAGATGAAAAAAAAAAAAGTTTTATTTTGAATAAGTCGATTACAGGCTCCATTCTTCGAGTTTAATCGTTCAAATGGTGAATTTAGCCATTCAGAAAAAAAGTAAGTACTGGTGTGCAGATGGTTTAATTTGGCCCCCGTGAGAACGTCCTCTAGTAAGGCAATTTAATAATTTTTCATCCCTGTTATAAAAAAATTTAAATTGTCGAGAGTCTTTGCCCTACTGGTCCACACGGAACGAGCGTGAAAAGCCCACATTTCTCCCTACTATTAAAAAAAGAGCATTTGGTAATAATTAGTTTAAGGTGGGAATTTTTCCAAATTACGAAAAAATCTCTCCACATTTTCCAAGCAACTACGAAAAGAAAATCCTGAAAACGTCAAAATCGGATGAAAATTGAGGCCATAAAGTTTTCCAAAAAAATTAGACTTTTGAGAGACATATCGCCGCCATTTTATGGATGTCGAAGACCCTTTTTTTAAAGACCTTGTTATGGAGAGTATCACAATAACGTCTCTTTGAAGAAGTTAAAATATCTACATGAGAAACTTTTCTTTTAGAAAGATAGGCAAACCTGCAAGACTCTCCTGTCGTGTAAAACTAAAGTAATTATTTTTCAAGTAATTAAGTATTTTTTTATTATTAGCATCTGAGAAAAAGGCCGGTCGATGGAGTTAATTATTTTTATAGTTGTTTTTCCACCCTTTTGAGTTCGTTTTTCTAGGACATAAATGAATGGCTTTTTTTTTTCAATGAGTGGCTTTGTTTGTCTGGAGATGGTATAAATAGCAGTTATTATGCATTCAATTTATACAATTTTAATTTTTTGTTTCAGGTAAGCCATACGGGAATCCATTGTGAGTTCTCTTTTGTAAGTAGCCTATGTAACAAAAGGTAATTCATTCCAGGCTAGTTCCTTATTACTTATTTAAACTGTTGAAGGTACTTTCGCATGGGATAGGGCCGGTAGTTCTGAATGAAATATCACTTGGGACGGAATAATTCAACCTGTCAACGCAAGCTCTGACGTTTCTGACATGTTTATGCCTTTAATATTTCATTATTTCAGCCGGGGCTTAAGCCGTGCCCCCGCGCGACCCGGTGGCGCGACGCCGTGAAAACTACTCGCGGGAATATTTCGTATTCTCGCTCCCTCTTTTCCTTCACGAATCACGATTTAGGACGAGAAATAAAAACGATAACCGAGCGGAAATGGCGAAAACCGATACCCGAGGAAACCGTTATTGTCTTTTTGCGGAGGGGAGCGGCGCTTTCGGAACGAAATATTAACGTATTTTTTCCCACCCATAGGTCCATATTTTCGAAAAGATATAACCCGGGGAAAACCACACGAGGAAATCTCACCTGCTGACGTTTTCGCTTCCCTCTTGATCCTCGCTCCCTTTGTGGCCGGAAAACCGGGCTTTTAACCCCCGACCCCTTTTCACCCTATCCGGAAACAGCCTGCTTTTGAGATTAGTCCGTGATTTACTGTATTAACGGCATGAATCAACCCTTCGACGCTTTTTCAAAAACTCTCCGAAACAATGGAATACATCTTTCAACGTTTCCAACCGTAGATTCTGTAGGTGTTCATTAGCCAGTTGTAAAGTCTGTGTTTCTGGCTAAAGTCCAACTTCTACTCCCCTAAGGTTTGTAAAGCCTCATGACTAATTTATTGTGTAACTTAAGTCCTTTTCATCCGTGTAAATCTTTTAAAAAAACGCCATTTATGCAACGTTTTAATTAAGAATTTTTTCAAACCTTCCTTCTTAATTCTGAAAAGCAGATAGCAGATAACTCGAATATCTTAATAAAAGGAATTTTCGGAGCTTAGTGTCCAGAATAAGACCAAAACAAACTCGTTCTTGACGATTAATTAGGAGGTCAAGGCTTAAATGTCATTAGCAGACCTCTCATTATGAGTGACACTATGGAAGCTCTCGCTAATTGTTTTCAAAACTTATGTAGCAAGCTGGAATTGATAAATTATTAATGAGGGTAAATCCTTTGAATTCCGTTTTCGCGCGGTGAAATCCCCTTAAGTCAATTAAAACTCAAAACAGCAATAATCGTTAATTTAATTCGAGGCTTTGGGGATACAGGGTTTAAAACTAGAGAACGTTTTAAACAATATTCGAAAGGATTTTCTAAAGTGGGGTTTTTTTTCCTCGGTGAGAAGTTGAAGAGAGAAGTTTTGGGGTTAACTGCCTCCTTAAGCGGCTATTCAAGGAAAGGTACCATTGTAACGTCCCCCTCGGATAAGGGCCCGTTTTAATTGTACGCTGATTTTCACAATTACACTCGAAAAAACGGTTTTTTTCATCTAATTTGAGTTTAAACGTTCCACTATAATTTAAAAGTCGTTACAACATTTTTCCCCCTCCACTCTGTCGATAGACAGGGAAGAAAAAAGGGTGATCCAAAAAGGAAGTCGACGTCAATTAATTTCGATTCGGACCGTTCGATTAGAGGCCCTCCTCCTCCTCTACTCCATGGACGCCTATCCCGGGGGGCTATTCTGTGAGCAATGACGTCATTACGGGGAGGAAATGAAGGCACCTACCATTTCCGTCCTACTCACACGCTTCGACCTAATAGGCGAAACTGCAAAAGCGATGCGAATAAAGAGGCGGAATTGGAAAAAAAAAAGAGATGGAAGGGATTTTCCATGCTTTTAGAGCCGTTTAATTAAAAAATTAATTCAAAAATTGTTTTAATGAAAATCGATTTTCTTTAAACAATAGACTACAAAGTTGGATTTCTATTTAATTGATAAAAACCACACGCTTGATGCGGTAAAATTATCCTCATATTGAAATACCTATGCATACCCTCGCCAACCAGAACATTTAGTTTAAAATACTATCCATTGGGGATTATCATCAAATGTCTAAAAATTCTAAGAGTTGATTGTAACTTTCTGAAAGATACGTTAATGTATTAAAATACCAGTTTAGTACTTTTAGGTAGATTTTTTTTCTAATAGAAAGGTGTAAGATCCGCGAAAACTCTGATTCTTATCTTCTGAAGGCTTCGACAAAGCTCCTTTGTCGTGTCAATATGGCGAATGTCCCCACTTGAGGCTCAAATACCACAAAAGGATGTTTTCGACTAAAAATTTTAAATGTTCCTTGATTTTGGACGATAGCTCTCACATCACTCCTTTGCCATACTTATCTTTTATAAAGTCTATTTTTTACAATTTTGAGAATGCCCCCTATAAAAGTTTTGGGTTTTTAAGCACATTTACAACTTCCGTAAATCCGAAATAAATAAAATTAATCCTCAGGAAAAAAAGATTTTCGCTGTGATTACAAAGAAAATTTAAACGAGGTTGGGATGTTGGGGGGGGGGGGGGGGTAAAAAACTGTGATAAAAACTTGACTATCGGAGTCGTGGAAGGGCCGAAAACTTGGCCGTGCTAAGTACAGCAGTAAATTACGAGGAACCAGTGCCAAACCCTGAGGGTGGGGAGAGGCGAAAGGGAGTTAATGGATTAAAAATATACACAAGTTGTACCCTCGCGACCAATGATAAACAGAGTAAAGTTCCTGTCCCGCGGGGCAGATTTACAACCTTCCCTTTAACCTAGGCCCCTCTCCCATTTTTTATGTCTTTAATTTAAAAGCAGGGTGTTAAAAAAGAGGATAAGAACGTTTTTTTTAAAGTGTGAAGAATTAAAATTATAAAAAAGGTCGGTGTTGAGACACGGAAGAGTGAAGACGTGTTTACGTGTCTACTAATCCGTCTTTTATTTTGTCAATTATAAATTCTATCTAAAAGTCATTAACTTAAATTTCCATCGCCCAGAATGGACGAAAACAACGAGTCGGATCCCCTACTCGCAGCTCCAGATCCGAAAAAACGCAAGGTAGATGAATCTCCTTTTTTCTCAAAAAATAAATTTGCTCCGTTAGAAAATATGGAAGCAGAAACTCAGGTCAAAGTACAAGCCGACATTAAACCTGATAAACCTCCTCCAATATTCATCAACAACGTTCAAAATATTAATCCTTTTCTTGCATCTTTAAATGAAATTTGTACAGCCCCATTCAACACTTAACTGTCGATAACAAACTAAAATTATCGTTCGAATCAATCGAGGACTATCGTAAAAGTATAAATTACTTAAAAACAAACAACGCTGAGTATCACACGTTTCAATTAAAATCCAGCAGAAATTTTCGAGTAGTTATCAGAGGCCTTCACCCATCTTGCGACGTAAAACTAATGATTAAGGAGCTACAAGACTTGGGATACAATCCTTCTCAAATGATCCCTGTACATCATCCGGTAACAAAAACCCCGCTGCCCCTCTTCTTCCTGGATCTTCTTCCAAACCAAATCAACGAAAAAATTTATTCATTGACCAATCTTTACTTCTGTAAAATCAAGGTTGAACCCCCAAAACCTAAACGAACGGTGATCCAATGTTTACGATGTCAGGCTTACGGCCATTCCAAAAACTATTGTTCAAACAGCCCGCGTTGCGTTAAATGTGGAGGCGATCATCCTACAGTCAACTGCGCTAAATCTCCAAATACTCCCCCTAAATGTGTCAATTGCAAGGGCGAACACACGGCTAGCTATAAGGGATGTCCTCTCCATAAGGAGCTACAAAAAAATCCAAAGTTTGTGAGAAATCCGCATCGAATAAGCACTCAACTCGAAAATTTGACGCCCACACCTCTAAAAATTTATGACACGAATTCATCATCCCACCCCTCACTTAGGGAAATCGAAAATAAACACGTCGACATTAAAAATCCTACTCGTCTGCTGCTCGGAATCCCGCTATGGACCCCACAAATCAACAATCAGCGTCTCCGTCAACCTCCGAATTACTGATGCAAAAAATCGACAAGCTCTTAGCAGTTGTAACTCCCTTGATTGAAATGATGGCTCAAATTTTACCCATGTTATTAAAAAATAATGGGAACAAATAATATTAATAACACACTTAAAGTCAGCACATGGAACGCCCGCGGTATTAACAATAAGTTTCACGAATTGTCACCATTTTTAGAAATTAATGAGATAGATATAATGCTCTTAACAGAAACGAAACTGGCTCCTAACTTGATCTTACACATCAGCGGTTACAAAACATACAGAGCTGACCATCCTAGTGGCCGTAGAAAGGGCGGCTCAGCCATTTTAATTAAAAATTCAGTCTCCCACGATCAACTTCCCCCCATTATTGAAGATAACTTCCAAATATCACAAGTATCAATAAATCTGGACCGCGACTCATTCAAAATATGCTCATTCTATTCAGCCCCGGAAAATAGGATGACTATGGCCGACTGGTGGGGAATTGTACACGATCTACGCTCAGATTTTCTCATAGGAGGAGATTTTAATGCTAAACACCCGAGATTTGGGTGTCGTACCGCCAACCCCAGGGGTAAATTGCTACAAGAAGTTATCATCCAGCACTCTATCATCCCTATCACCCCGAACGAACCCACGCACTACCCAGAATCAGGAACAGCACCTGATATTCTCGACTTCTTTTTATATAAACGTAATCGCCCACTAAATAATATTATACGCGTAACCCACGAACTAAGCTCCGACCATCTCCCAGTAACTGTCGAATTAAACTGTCGCGCAGAAGAAAGCGCTCTACGCTCAGGCCTCGTTCGTCATCCATTCAATTGGGAAAAATATCGTTCAAAAATAGACGAAATAGTCAATCTACAAATACCCCTAAAATCTCCAAACGATATTGAATCAGCTGTTGCCCAGATCACTAACATAATAAAAATATCTGCGGAACATGCCTCTGCAAACGCAACAAAGTTAGTTGTCAAGCGCTCACCGATTTCTCCCCAAATAAACGCTCTTCTCTTGGATAAAAACAACGCGAAAAAACGGTGGCAGATCACGAAGCATCCCAATGACAAAAAGTATATAATAAGCTAACGGCAAAATTGAAGGAAGTCATAAAGCAAGAGAAAGACAAAGCATATCATGACGAGCTGAGTCTTCTTAACGCCCAAGACAACTCACTCTGGGCAAAAACCAAAAAATTTACGAAAGTTCCAATGCTCATCCCTCCTCTAAAACATAATGGCACTTGGCATACCACTGCTCAAGAAAAAGTTACCCTGTTCTCTAACTTACTAGCACAGCAATTCTCCCCAAACCCAGTTAAAAACCAGGAGTTTAATATATAATCACAGAAAACATCAAAGAACCCCTTCAGCTAAGCCCTTTCCGGATGTTCTTTACTCCCGGTGAAGTAAGAAATGTAATTAACCGTTCACCTAAAAGAAAACTCCTGGACACGACCAAATAACACTAGATCTGCTAAAATCCCTACCAAGAAAAGGACTTGTTTTTATAACCCAAATTTATAATGCAATCTTAAGGACGGCACACTACCCGAGTAAGTGGAAACACGCATATATAACAATGATAAAAAAGCCAAATAAAAAGAAGAAGATCCCTCAAGTTACCGTCCAATAAGTCTCCTTCCACTCCTTTCTAAAATTTTCGAACGGTTACTTATACCTAAACTGCTCAGTCGTATCTCTGATCTCATCCCGAACAGTCAATTTGGATTTAGACGTCTTCACTCCTGCCCACAGCAAATTCACCGTCTGGTAGACGAAATAAACTCGACTTACGAACATAAAAAATGAGTCTTGGAGTCTTTCTAGACACGGAAAAAGCTTTTGATAAAGTTACTCACGATGGGCTCCTATTTAAATTAAAGCCATTTCTTTCCGACTCGTTATTTCGTCTCATCAAATCTTATCTTCACGGCAGGACGTACTCAGTAAAATACCTTCAAGGTCTCTCTTCGGCTAAGTCTATGAACGCAGGAGTTCCTCAAGGAAGCGTTCTCGGTCCTTTGTTATATCTTGTGTACACCCACGACTTTCCCTCTTCGGAGAATTCGTTAATGGCCCAGCTAGCTGACGACGTAGCGATTGTTAGGAGGGCGGATCAGTTCTCAATAGCCCATAATGAATTGCAGCGACACCTAAACGATGTAGACGACTGGTGCAGCAAGTGGAGAATCGTTGGAGAATTGAACCCCAACAAATCGGCTGTTGTTCCGTTCACATTAAAAAGAGCTAACTACATGGACCACTTAAAGATTGATGACGTGCCGATTCCGAATAGCCATGTAGTCCGATACTTGGGCGTACATTTAGATTCTAAATTAACGTGGGGTGAACACATAAAATACATAGTTAATAGGATACGTCAAAGAATTCGCCAGCTTCGTCCACTTCTAGGACCTTCATCACCTTTATCCATCGACACCAAAAAACTCATCTATACGTCATTGATTCGGCCTATCTGGGCATATTCGTGCGAAATTTGGGGTTCCGCCGCCAACTGTCACCTGAATAAAATTCAAGTCACTCAAAATCGGGTTCTTCGCTTAATCACCGGGGCTCAATGGTTTATTCAAAATGACACTCTTCACCGCGACACCGGAATTCCTAAGATTCACGACTTCATCAAATTCGCCTATATAAACCTTAAAAATAGAATGACGGATCATCCGAATCCCCTAATCGCCAACATAGTTAGACAACCTCCACCTCCTCCTCAACATCGACGCTTAAAACGAAAGCTCCCTATGGATCAATCAATTGATGAAATCACTTAAGGAATTAAGTGATATAATGAAAAGTGATCCCATTTCGTTTCTCCCCGTTTGACTTATTTAATTCTCCCTAGTCATTATAATATTTATTTACTAATTTCTATTAATTAATTAACTATATTAACTTCTAAATAATTTATTAAAATTTATTAAATATATTAAATAATTTATTCTACTTAATATTATTATTATGGATAAAAGCAAAGGGTGGCCACTGGGCCTCGCCTTAATTCACGTCACAAGTCAATTAGATTCCTTAGAGAACTACTCTATTTATTGTTAAACTAATTGTAATGTTACAAAACAATAAAATTTTCTATTCTTTAAAAAAAAAAAAAAAAAAAAAAAAAAAAGGTCGTTTTCTTTTTTTCGTCAGATTACTTCGAAGGAAGTTGTTTGTCCGAAGAAAGTTTTGAACGGAGATTATCGCCGTTACGATTCCGCATCTGAATCTTCGTTTAACTTTCTCCCAAAGGGGCGAAATCGTGGGCTCTTCTCAGGAGGTCCCTTCCCCGCACTACAGGTGCGGGAATACCGACCCTTTTGAATTTAAATTATCCATGAATATTCATCAGTAATTGCCCTAGTAATACGTTCCACTAAAAATATAAGAACGAGAAAAAAATTTAATTATTTAATTTTCCCATAACAGTAGTATCAAATTAAATGGACATTGTGGCGAATAAAAGGATTTTCAGGCTTTTCAATTTTAACTTTCGCAGAAGGAAAGGATTCCTCGGTTTTCAGAAAGGGCCATTTTCCGGGTCAAATCAACCAGACTAGACTACGATATTTTTAAGTTCCTTTTGTCTCTGAATTTTTGATTTTAGTAAAATTTAGAAAAGATGAGTAGTTTTGTGGAAAATATCTAAAAATCTTTCCGATTTGCAAGATATATTTTAGGTAGGATAAAACCTTTACGCCCTTGCTCGGTCGTTTCCACATCGTGTATTCAAAATCGGTACATATTACGACCTGAAAAGCGGCTTAGAAAATCGATAACCGAACTCAGAATGTGTTATCCTATAAAAAGATTTTTAAAAAACCTAAAACGCCAAAACGTAAAAAAATGAACTCAATTTTAAAAATAAAAATTGAGTTCTTTTTAATGTTACACTGTTTCGTATAACTCTTCGGAAGCCACTAATTAAAAAAGGGGCTTATAAACATCGGGAGATGGTGTCTGGTAGGAACTATGTGAAAACCGCTGTGAATTAGTCGGGCGATCCATCCGTCACTCGGTCGGTTTAAAAAGGGAGCAGAGGCCCGCAAGTAATAAAAAAAGAAGTCCTTTTCACAGACACGTCCCCCCTTCTCTTTCCTACTGCCATTCCGCTTCCCGAAAACAAATGACATCAACTTCTCTCCCGAGGTCCAGTCGTTTGCGTGAATAAAAATGAACTGGCTCTTTTCGTGAGACTTAAAAGTTGAGAAACTCCATGTTTTTGAACGCTTAAAATTACTCGTACATACGACATCTTGGACAAGTTTGAAATGCTTTTGTTACTTGAAATTCTAAACAAAGAAACTTTTCAAGCGTTTGATTCACTCGCTAAAATTAGTTTATTAAAGGTAGATGTCGGGAGAAAACCGAAAAGTCAAGCTCAGAACCCCTACATTAAGTTTTTGAGTTAGATATGTTGGCCAAATCACTAGAACAATTTTTTTTCCCTACGAAAGATCCAAAATTTCCCTTTTTAGACCAAACAAGGTTACCTTTGGAGGGTTTCTAAAACCTAGAGATGAAAGAACTTTTTAGCTCAAAGTTACGCATAGTAAGTTAAGTAAAGGTGACTTTCAAGAAACACCCAAGTTTTTAAGAGCCTTCAGTCGATACAATCATCAAAGGAGATCAACTAAAGCTAAAAAATAAATAAATTATCGCAACTATTCAGGATTTTAACACCTCAAGTAATAAAAAGTTGTTCAGAATTGAGGTTTAATTATAAAATAAAAATTTTATCACTTGAGAAAGGAAGAAAGGAAATTTGTTTAGAAATAAAGGCGCCCCCTTTAGATTCTTTTACTTGTAAAAGTTTGTTAGGAATATAAAACTCCCGTGGGGCATTTCCTGGCGGGTCTCGAAGCCGTTTATCCTTCTAATTTATCGCCGATTTCCCTCAGGGCCCCCACCGGCGTGTCTCAAGGGACGTTTTCTACCCTTCGACGACGCCAATATATGCACTCTCACATGGCGGAACTTGTTCAATAATTATTCGTGGGAGGGATATAAAAAAAAGGAAAATCGTAAACGACAATCTTGAAAGATAAATTGCAGGTCATTCCCGCCCTCAGAATGAGCATCCAATTAAAACGCGATATTTTACCCTGAAGCCGCTTTTCCTAATTTATGGCCTCAGCTCCATCTTTAATTTAGAACGTTGGACTAAAATTACTAAAAGGAATTTCCTTTTTTTTTGTTGAACATACAAAACTTTCCTTTCGATTTTATAAACGAAGTTAGGCTATGCGACTCTCTAATGCACAAATGCTGTACCTTTCCTAGGGAAAGAATGTCCCTTTCCTCCACCAGGATATTTAAATAGTCACAGAAAAGTCTTGAAAAAGCCATTTTTTTCACCCTAGTGTGGTTTGGACTACAAAAACCTTTTGACATTGATAATTAATTTTATACAAAAGGCTTTTTTTTTCTAGCTCCTTCTGTTTCGGTTATAAACCAAAGGCGTCGTACTTGTTGAAAAACAATGGGTGTCAGGGTGAAGGGAAAAAAAAAGGATAAAAGGGTCTCTGAGGGGGAGGAAAAATGGTCAAAGGAAGTCGCCTCCGTGTCTATTTATAAATGAAGAAGTAAGATCGGAGGGGGTATCAAACTGGGAAGAGGGAGGTTCGTTGGACGTTCTATTGTTCTTCTAAACCGGGAAGAAGGTCGCTCCTTTGTTGTCTTTGTTCAAATTGCGAGTACAAAGACGTTTTTAAAACAAGAAGATAAGAAAAAAAACCACCTGTAAAGCCTATATTTATTATATTTTCAGGCATACCCTCCGACCAAATAGTCATGCAATATATTCGAGAAAAATAAATTTAGAAACACGAAAATCGTGACACGAAACTCAGAGGAGACTCTAGAATTCTGATTGCTTCTTTAAGGCTAAAGACCCCAAAAGGGTTATTTTTCGGATAACCATCTTAATTACACGGCTCCGCCCAAGGGGTCTAATTAAAGGTGTAATTCCTTAACGGGATCCATTACTTAAATCTTAGGAATAAGACTTAGCCCGGACCAAGCTTTACCCTCGTGTTTATTAAAAAGTCAAAAGTGTTTTATAAAACAGGGCACTTATTTTGCCCGAATCATTTATTCACAATTCAAGATTCACTCAAGAAGATTTCCTAACGTTTGGTACATTTTTAATTAAGTTCTTAAAGGGATTTTATGGTGGATTCTGCTCGACAAAATTAAAGGAACCTTTGTGATCACCCCAAAATTCATACATTTCAAACTCCGTATGCCCTAAATTTTGATGAATTTTATTGCTCCGTTGGAATGATCAAATGGTTTTTTTTGGGATCTGTTGTCCTAACTCTGCTTCAGGGATTTCTGGAGACTAACTGGGTTCTCATAAATGCCATTAGTCTGCATAAGGCATGCCAAAATCAGGAGCTGTTTGCCCAGAAAAACCTTGTTCCTCGAAAGTGCTTCGCTTTCGCACAATAGCGCACTCAACATTGAGTCTTCACCGAACCTTACCTCCTTGATATGAGGCGCTCCGGGTACGAAGGGCGAACTGGAAATCGGACAAATTTTTTAAACTTCCTTAAAGAAGTTATTGTGATACCCTCGACGTCGGGTTTTTGGGAAAGGGTCCTCCAGTTTTTTTTTCATTTTCAGATTCTAGACCTCTTGGTGAATACACCCATATAATTTTTATGTTGAGTTCGCCATTTTTTTCCCCTTTAAATACGTAAAAACCGAAACTTTTTTTTTTTTTTTTAATTTAATTTATTTTACGACGGTTTTCAGCTACTCAGGTTATATCACCCTCGCGTCAGTGGTGTTTTCCGTCGGAAAAGTTCATTTAGGTACATTGGGTTCAATTTGGGGACCGCCCGCTTTGAACCCTGGACCCCATTGATGAACGCCGTATCGCAATGTTTGCGATTAACGCCTTAACACGCGCGGCCACCACGACGCCCGAAACCGAAACTTTAAAATGCGAATATCTCGAAACTACGTTTTGTCGAGTTCGCCCTTCGTACCGGAGCGCCTCATATGTTGATTGGTGATCTTTGACAAATGGCCTATCACGCACAAGCAGTCTAAGGTCTATTCTGCTCAGAAGAAGGTTATTTTAAAACCCTCAATGGAAAGGGTCCTTGAGTTTTCTTTGGTTGCCTAAGTCCTCTAGATTCTTCCCAGAACCCATGCTTTTGTCTCCCCTTTTGCTTGTGCTTCGGTTAACCCACAAAAAGGGGATGAGCCCGGACAGGGTTGAGAGGGAACCCTTTTTGGTCAATTTGGGTCTGATCCAATTGATGCTTTAATTTTGTTGATGTCTGGATGGAAAAGCTCACTTTTTTTATCTCCTCTCTTGCAGGAACTAGTCGTGCCCTAATGAAAAATCTTTAAATCTTTATTTTCCACTTTTAGGCTGTAGATAAGGAACCATTTAAAAAATTTATAAAAATTAAAAAAGTTCGTGCTATCATAGCGTGACTTTTTTTTTTTTTTTTAATTTTCCAAATAAAAATATAAATTATGTTTACGAGGTGCAGCATTTCAACCGGTATCAGGACTGGATGAGTAACCCAGTTCCGGGGGTAGAAAGATATATGGCGGAAAAGCGGAAACGAGCTTTACCCCCACCCTACCCCTCGTCCGACGAATTTAATGCGAACGATTCCCTCGTTATATTGTAAATACTGGACTCAGCATGTATATTTTAGAAAATTCCAATCTTTCCTGACTTCCCGGGTTTTATCACAGGGAGGAAGTTCTGTCATCGATATATTTTTGGCGAGAAAAACGGATTTTTCTAAAAGAGTCTGGGTTGAAGAAGTGATGTGGGCCAAACTGAAAAATAAAAGTTGGCCATTGTTTTGCGGGAAAAGGTCGGGGTATAAATATTGTAGGTTGGTAGTATATTAGGACGTGGATGAAGGGTTTGCGGTGGGAGGGGTGGCTGACGGGAATCTAGAGTAGGACAAGGGAGGTGGATGTAGAAGCACTTCAATATGGAATGTCTGGGCTCGGGAGAAGAGTAAGAGGCGAGGAGGGGCTTAAGGCATTCTCATGAACTTTCATTATATCTTCAGCTCCGGACTGTTTTAACATAATTTGTACTCGGGATGGTAGAAGGGGAGGAACTTGGGGGCTATAACCTTGATTAAAATTGCCGAGGACTCAGACTCATCCTCCCGCGATTCGTGAAAATAACCGACCCGAAAACCGAGAGGGTGGAAATCCTTTTCCCATTTATCCCTTGCTTTTTCACAAAATCAAATCTCAAACTTAAATTTTAAACTTATTTTTATTGATATTTCAGCCTAAATTTTTTTTCATTATAAATCTTGAGATTATGTAAGATTTAAATTTAATTTTAAATAATCTAAAATTAACTTTAATAATATAAAAATATTTTCGAGCTCCTTAAAGGATTTTCAATAAGCCTCTTAGCATAAAGCCTCCATGAAACGTAATAGCTTCTTTTCCACTAGTGCACTAATATTTTGATCATTTGTCTATCCATTCCCATGGTAACCATTCCCTCGAATTATAAACAATATTATATAGCAATCAACAAAATAATTATTTTATTATCAAACAATTAACCAATAATAGAGGAAGAAATGATTGAGGTGGTGAGTGGCTCGGAGGTCCGATGTTTCCGTGTAGTTGGTACAGTCTAGCCGTCTATATCCGATCGAATGATCAGACATGAACACAAATTTGTGGTCCGGCTATTGAAAAGGATCCTAAATTGATGTCTCTGCTCTGCAGATGAATCTAAGGTGGTGAGTGGCTCTATCTCTTGGAGAACGGTGGCGGCGGTGAGCTTTAGGGAGACGGTTTGTTTCCGGCTTCCCGCTGAATCCACTAAATCTCTCGGAGATAGGTTCACAGTGGAAAGATAGAAATGATTGTGATAGAGAGAATAGCTCACCTGACGAGGCTTTTTAACCCTTTGCGTATTTTAAGACGCAATAAAAATTAAAATGTAAAAATAATTATTATATACCATAATATTATTATGGGTGGGGCTTGAACCCTTACTTTCGGATTGTAGCCCCAAAATGATGGCAAGAGCTTTAAGTATATCGAGAGTCGTAGTGATTTCACGTTATTTAAATAATATTTTGTTACAAAGAGCACGACGTTCTGTTAATTGAGATAATGTTCGGATTAAATGGCCAGGGGGATTAGATTATAATCTCATGAAATCTGAATTTAATTTCATTTCAAGCCTTCCCTACCCCTCTTCACCATCATCCCACGCCCGCGTTTTCGCCCGCCTTCACCCTCCGTAGCGTTAGCGACCGTTGTAAATTATTAATGTAACATCTTTGTTATCTCTATCTGAAACCAGCCCCGAGAGACTCCTTAGGTAAGCATCTCCTTACCATTTATGCCTATTTATAACTGAAATTCTTTAAAATGTTTTGTAAATATTTCATTTTCTTTTTATTCGTGAAAATCAGTTTTTGACAAGGGAAGAAGGAGTTCTAAGATGGAGGTTTCGCCATATGCTTCGAAGTCTTTTTTTTTTTTTTTGCAAAATATTGGAAATTTTTACAAATTTTAATTTAAAATTTCCCTCAAGTACCATAATTTTGTGTAGTAATGGTCTAGCAAATAGATGAGCGAATAAAAAATAAGAGAGTAGTCTACCTGATGAGGTCTACAGGGGTACTTTACCCGATGGTTCCCAAAACGAGATAATTATACCCGATGGTTCCCGGGCTGAAAATTGCAATATACCCGATGGTTCCCGGGCTGAAAATTGCAATATACCCGGTGGTTCCCGGATAATAAAAAAAAATTGATAAATAATATTAAAAAATAGTTTTATAAAAAAATGTAAAGTTATATACAAAAATATATTATATAGGTATAGGTACCTAGCAAAACTATTTTTTTGTCATAAATTAATACCTTTCCACAGCAAGTTCAATTAGGCATTTCTCTTTTTGAAATTATTTTTAGGTATTCCCAGCGAGAAAGTTGATTTTTTTGAAAAGATGTTATTTGATTTTTTATAAATTTAACTTTTGGTGTTTCTTTAATTTTTTTGTCTTTATTGGAACTGCGAATAGCAGCATTAGCATCACATTTAATGGCATTTAGTACGTTTTAAAATTTAAAAATATCAGGATGGTCGCAATAAAATAACCTATTGAACTTGCTGTGGAAACCTTCACAAGCATTGGTTGTTCTTTGAAGAGAGGCACTCATCTCTGCCCAAAAATGTGGCGGGAATTTGGCTGAAGGACTGATGTATGTGTCAAGCAAGTAGTCGCAAAACTGTTGTACCGGAGGTATGCTGTGCGGGTCCTCGAATGATGCGGTTGAAGGTAACGCAGCCATCACATCCTCCAAGGAGCATTCCTCCACCATATCTGGGTTTAACATGGGAAGTCCAAAAATTGTGGCCAAAAAATTTCCGATCTCAGTGCGCTGCCTGTAGTCTCCTACTAAGCCCAGTTCTTGAATTTTTCAATACCAACTTTGGGTCAGGTGAAATTTGCAGCCTTGAGCTTTTGCATTTGGCCAACTATCCCGCACCGCCTTCACAATCGCTTCCTCAAAATCTGAAAATATTGCTGTCAAAAGTCTTTATATAAGTTTCAATAATATCATACCTGAATATATTAAATTTGGCTTGAAATTTATTACTAATTTTGCGCAGTTAATATTTATAGCTTCGAAAACCCTGCAGTATGAAGCGCACGACTTGTCGAGAAGGAGGGAGTAAACTAGTGGAATATAATGTCCATTTATCATTCCGTGGACACAAAAAAATTGGTAAAACAATTTGGGACATTTTTTGAATGTTCCGTCGACATAAACGGCTGTGCTTCTACTCAAAGCCTCTAAATTAGTTTCATCCGAAAAAACTACGAGATGGTTTACTTCGTCATTCAGTAATAAAAAATTTGTGTCTATTAATATCCCCTCATCTGCAATCGTGCTGAGCGTACGGTGCATGTCTTCTATACATTTAGGAAATGGAGGTAGCACGGTTCTCCTGGCTTTGTAGATGGCTCTGTATAGTGAATTTAACCCCTCCTTGTCAACAGGGGCTGGGGAAGACTGAAGATGACTATGTATAATTTTGGCCGGTCGCTCGCACAAATCGACAGTGGCCTTTCGCTTAAGTTCACCTTAAATTTGATTTGATCAAGGATTAAAATATTAAATAATATGAAATAATTATCATTTACCTCGAGTTTTCTGAAGTTGAAGTTTTTCTGAAGCAACTTGAGAGTGATTGTGCATTCATTCGACTCCATGATAGTTAAATCCGATTTCGAAAGAGTTTATATTGTTCTCAAACACTTTCTGTGTGTGCACGTCCATCTGGCCATGCCATTGGATTTAAGTTCTTTTTGGAAACCGTACGTAAAACCATTCAGCAAAATTAAATTTTTGCGAAGCGGCTAACAGTTACTAATGCCATTTTGAGACTAAGAAATTTAAGAAAATTTGTTCCCAGTTACATCGTTGTTTGTTTTTTTAAAGGAACTCGGTATTAAAATATTGTTTATATCCCTTCATTGATACCTGCGTTACAAAATAACACGGGAACCATCGGGTATGTCGCTTTACTAGAAGCGGGAACCATCGGGTATATTTTATTTGACCTACTTAGTCTCCGGGAACCATGGGGTATCCAACCCTACAGGGTCCGAAACCGGCCGTGGAACATCCGTTTTTTCATTCCCTTTCCTTCATCTGCTATCTTAATAATATTAACATTAAATTATATTGCAATTTTAAAACGACTAAAAGAGTGAGAAAAAAAATCTTTTGTTTAGTTTTCATAAAAGCGTTTCAGAAAGATTAAAAGGAAAAATTATAATAATCAAAATAATTAAAAAGGTCTTTTTTTCACTCTCTTCTTTAGTCAAAAATTATCTAAAAGCCTCTTTTATTCGTGTCTCGTCACAAAAAAAAAAAAATAAAATTGAAACGATGTTGAAAAAGTTTTCTACGAATCGGCCTGAGTTGAATCTGGTCAAAAATCTGAAAAGGAGTCCGAAGGATAAAGGGGGGGGGGAAGGATCAAAGGAAACTCTTAATGTGAACCTTTTTGGTAAAAATAGACGTCAAAAAAAGGTTAAATATCTGAAAAGAGCGGATTATAATATTATATAGAGAGATTCTGCAAGGTAATAAGAGGGCCTAAGAGAAAATAAAGGGAAGACGCTCGTATTTTATATTTATTGTAATTCTATTCGGCGAATAAAAAAAAATAAAAAAACCGGGGACTATCTGAAGGGACGTGATCTGGCCTCTTAATGGTTTAATACAAGCCCTTCCTATTCATACGCTGTCCACCTACGTCCGCGGTTTTTCCCTGCTTAAAATTTCGTGTCACGGAGTTATGACACGTGATGTAAAATTTTCCATTGTTGAACGGGGAAAGGGAGAAAAATTTTCAGCATAAATTATATTCCGCCGTTTGTACAGTTGGCGAGAAGTTATAATAGGTTAGAAAGGAGTAGGGGGTGAAATAGAAGGCTTCTCTCATCTCGCCATTAGACAAAAGGACGTCGAGCAACACTTGATGGCAAGTGTCCAACTGCGAAATTCTCAACCTCCCAACTTGACCAGTTTAACACTGACAGCTTAGATTACAATCTAAAACTTAGTCGTTTTTTTGACAACCTCTTACCAGAGAAAACATAAAAATAACTCATTTTAGTTAAAGCAGTATTTATTCAACTAATAGTAACATTAGTATTCAGAAAGGCGAATGGGGAAGAACGAGATTAACTTAAAATCCGAACGAGAAAGTTGGAAATTCTTGTAAGGCAATTTCAAACAGTGAGAATGTTGGCTCTCGAGGAAAAAGGGTTGGAAAGGGGAGCTTCTATAACTGGGATTAAACAGGTGCTGGAAGATCAAATCTTTTCATAAGTTAATAAGAACCGAAATAGTTTTTTTTTCTTGCGTATTTTTTTTCTCTCTCTTTTTATCATTTCAAAAATATAATTTATGAATTTGTCGTCGTCGGAGTCCTTTCCAAAACCACAAAAGATCTTGGGGATATAAATCGTGGCCCAGATGTGGAGGGGCACACAGGGAGAGAGTATTGATTTATAGTTGTTTTGTGTATTGTTGGAAAACCACTCAGGCTAATACCCAAGTTCGGAATGCTCTTATACTTTTCGAACCTCTTTAAAATATAATACCACTTCTCTTATTTTTTTTAATATTTTTTATTGATATTATACCTTTTTTTCAATTTTCAAAAAACACTTTTTGTTCGGATTAAACTATGAACAAATGGAATATCTAATATCAAAGGAGTATTAGAACACAAAAAGCTACTTTGTCTCCGTGTAGGTCACGTATAAGATTTTTTTCCCTCCGTCCCTTCCTTTCTTTTTCGCTCCTTTAAGTCCTTGTCACTGAAACAGGTGGCAGAGAAAGAAAGCTACATGGGTCAGCTCGTGAACAAAAAAGAAAAAAGATTAATATCAAAACGAAAATGTATTTTTTTTAGGTTAATATCAATCCCATTTTTAAAATATCTTTTTTTATGACTTCTTGGGTCAGTGGTTTAAATCATTGGCTCATTCTTTATCGTCGAAGACCCTTTTAGCTGAATTCAAAAGGCAAAAAAAAAAAAATCCACATATTGAGGCTCGAACCCAGGACCTCTCTCAAACGCTCAAACCACTAAATTTTTCATATGCGATGCAGCGTACAATTAGAATTTTTTTCCTGAATTTTTTTGTCTAGCACACGCCGATTATCCTTTGATTACTAAAAAACAAGCAATTCACTGATTAAAATTAGTTATTAGCTACAATATAAATTCAAAACTTTGGAGTTTAAGATCGTCTATTTTATTGACCACTTTAAAGTTCAAACTCTAATTAGGTTTTAGTGTTGCCACTACAATAACGGCTTCTGTTTAAGGATTAATTTATAATTTAAAATAAACATTACTTATTTAACTTTTAAAAAAATCTCGACTAAGGTGGACGGTAGGATTTGGGAGGTTCTCTCTGAATGAAGACAGTAATATGCTGTTCCGGCGCTCTCAAAAATGATAGGATTTTTATTTGTTCTGGGAAAGCGGAATAAACGGCTTTTTTCAATGATTTTTTTTCCCCCACATGCAAAATATGATCAATTTTTGTTGATTATTACTCAGAAGGATTTCTGCGACTAAAGCTACAAAAAGGTTTCTCCAAATATGAAGCAATCAATTTTTAAAATTAAAATGCAATCGTTTTTGAAAGCGATAGAGTTGAACGCGGAATTCCTCCCCGCCAATCAAATCACATAGTCACCCTCTCTAACCTTCACTGTCCACTTTAGCCTTAAGGCATTTTTTCGGATTCGACACATCATGAAAATTGGGAAGACGTATTTTAAGGTTTTTTTTGGAACGATCTTTCGCATCATCTATCGCGGGCCTCCACCTTTTTAACGGAAGACGTGGATTGATGGCGGAATTGATACAGGTCATTTATAAAGATGTCACTTTATTAGAGGCCCTCTTCTCGAACGAGCCTCTTTGACCGGTTCATTTATAACGAATGGTGAAAAACCTCCTTTTTCTTTTTTCTACCGTCTGAATCGAACCGGTTTCCGTCGATTATTGACTCTCGGACAATAGATTCGTGCCAAAATGACTCGGAGAATGTTTTCAACAAGGGAAATATTCTAAGAGTGCCTTAAGTGGGCACGAAAAACGTTTTATTTTCAGGATAAGCCTTTATATTTTTTTAAAAAATAAATCATTTTTCTCACAAAAACCCTGGAATCCCTTCCAAGATTTTTTATTTATTTAGGCTCGTTTTTTATTTAAACTTTTTTGTTTCAACGAGTCCAATTCACCCTTGGACAAGCATTCCCGAGTCTGGGAGTGTAAAAATAAACAATAATAGAAGGGAAAAGGCGACGTGACTTGAGACGCCCGATAGGGATAGGATATTGCCTTTTTACAGTCCAGCTACCTTAAGAAGCAGTCACCCCTGGAAATGGACTTATCGAACAAATTAAATAAAAAACCGTTCGGACACTAAAAATAGAAGATTTCAATATGACTTCTGTGCTTGGAATAACTAAAAAAATGTCTGTCCAGGTAAAATGCAAAATAGGACGTTTTATGTCGCCGATGGGGATCCGGCTGTTGCACTCCGCTATTGAGATCGTAATGCTAGAGGGAGGGAATACTAACGACGGCCGGGTTCTGCTCGTACAAGCCGAAGAGAGGGTAGATTGTATGAAAACATGTTATTTATATGCAAACGGGGTGACTCGGGCCTAAATTCTGTCCAGTCGGTTAAAATCTTTCTTCGAGCGAATATGTAGCTTATTGATCTTCAGGTGAAACACAATATGGGAAGCTCACCTAGAGGATTTAAAATCTTAAAAAATATTTGACTTTCGAAAAGCCTATCAGTTCAATCCGCCTCCTCATTACTTCGTTATCCTCTGTAATTTGTTTTCCCCGACGAAATTCCGAGTGTGGATCATGCGGTGAAGAGGATGCCGGATAAGAGACGTTAAAGAGGAGAGGGGTGGGGGATTGAGAAGGCGGAAAACCGATTTGCGGTTTCGTGGATTCAATTTAGCATTGTTGTCGCCCCGGTGGCGTTCGGGATCCTCTGAAAATCCTTACGATTTACAAATTAATCGAGACGAAATCTGCCACCCTTTTCCCGGCGGTGTATTTTAAGGAATTTCTACCTCTATATCGGTTAGTCGTGGAACGTTCAAGGCCCTGACAATTTACCTACTCGTAAACTCTTCCGGCGCCGTTATTATGTTTAATGGAAATCCATTAGGCGTGCTCGAAAGCGTTTAAACGCCAGAAAGCCTTTCTATTGGAAAATAGTTTATAATTGAACGATTTGAGTGGGAGCGGTTAAGCTGTGAATGTTTACTTGTGGTCTCAATTACAAAAAAAGTGATTATTGACGTCATCAATAGTCAAAATGGTGAACGGTAGATTATTTAGACTATTAGAGTAAGAGAAATTTTTTTTGTTTTATAATAAAACTAATATTTCAGATTGTCATTTCAATTAATGTTGATTAAATGGCTGTTTTTTTGTATTATTAAATCTGAGAGAAAAAAAAATTCTCTTTATTATTCATTTTAGAATTTTCAGGATAGGTGGAAGCGGTTGGTTTTATAAATGTGAGGGGAGGGGCTGTAATATAAATTCAAATTTGATACAATCAGCGTTAAAGAGTGGAGGCTGGAAGGGAGGAAAGGCCGGGGAGGTTTCCACCTTAGTTTCAGGGAAGGCTGTACTTGACAACGTCATAACTCAAAAGCAGTGATCATATTAATGTCCGCTTTCCGTCCTAATGGGAAAAGCCTTTTCCACCCCCACGAAAATCGTAAGAAAAAAAATTATATTTTTCTCTCTCGGTCATCAATCGATTTTCTCTGGTGTCGATGAATCATAATGAATCAAAAATAAGCGGACAATAACAGGTTTTTAGATAAGACGACGAAGAGGGAAAAATATGACAGGTTTTTTCTTTTTTTTTTTTGGGCCGAGTTCCAAATGCCACTCGACATCCTCCTCTTCCAATCCTTTTTAGAAGGGTCAAGCTTCGTACGAGCCTGTCATCTTCCATAATCGGCTATTACCGCTCGAATAAACGAGTAAATAATAATTTGATGTGAAGCTAAAAAGGTTTTTATAAAGAAAAAAAAATCAAATTTTTTACAGAATAAAATTTATTTGGATCTGCAGAGTTTTACATAAGGTTTCTTTTTTCTTATTTTTAAAAACGCTAAGGTGAACTTTAAAATGAAAGAAAGGATCAAACTTGATAGATCAGAAATTTTCTGCTCTCCCAGAGCAATAAAAATTGACCCGATTTGTTTTGAAAATTGATAGGGAAAGTGAAATTTGTCACCTTTTTTTTAGCTTTTCTCTCGGAAAATGGAAATCCTCCACCTTACCTATCAAGTTTGATCTTTTTGAATACCCTTTAATCCCCAACCTTAGAGCCTTTGAAACAACATTTTGTCATGTTGGCCAAAATGTAAATTAAATATGTTTTATAATTGACTTTCTGGATGTTTTTGTAACTTTCTTATCAGGGAGGTTACCGTTGAACCGATCTCCCTTCTAATTATAAAGGTAAATAACCGACCCTCCCCTCTCGGCCATTCCACCCGCCGCCGCAATATTCGAACAATAGGACTACACGGAACGGACGATCCTCCGAGGGTTGTCCAATCCCGGGGATCCCTTATCCGTCGAACGCGATCTCTTTGTCGGAAGCTCAACAAAAGATAATTCCTCTCCGGTTCCATTAGGGGACATTTTAATTAAATAATCGATAAATCTTTTTTATATCTTACATTTTATGTTTAATTACGACTTTTTTTTTAAACTTTAAGATCTTCTATTTCAAATTACTCTCGCCCTATTTCTCTCCGACATCTCTTCAACTATCTGCAGCTGTTTGAAATAGTATCACTGCGCCACTATACACGGATATTGGATATTTTCAAGGAGAAAAACGAATAAGCAAACCAATATTACTGTTTTATTTTTTTGAAAAAGTTTTAATTAACATGTAAGCTGGACAAGTAATTCCTTTAAAGCGGGATGATATTATGCAAACGTAGTTATACAAGGGGGTCTCCATTACCTTATTATAGCATGTTAAACACACTTGTATAAAATTACTGTATGTAAACTGTGCTAACAAAATATTGTGTGAAAATATTTATCTAATTGTTGTAATGATTATTTTTATTGTTAAAGAAAGTGTTTTGTAATTGGTTTAGGTACTTCAAATAGAAGAGGAGCCATTAAGTGTGGGCCTGTTTTAGAATACCTACGCTTTACCTTGCTTTAATGGCGGCAAAGCGTCTGAATTCTAAAATGGGCTTGCACTCCATCCCGTCGGGAACTTCAATCGTTTTCGCTCGACATCTACTCCGTGAAGCTAATCCGTCGAGATGGATGTGTGCTGACCAAACGTACAAATGGCCTTTGAAAAGGACATACGAGTTTCGGAGAGGGAAACGTGGAAAACTAAAACGTTGATATATGCGAATCCTCACTGTTTATTTTAAGCCCGGTTCTATTTCTTGGAACATCTGTCCTCGAAATAGGCTATCCATCTCAAATAAAGCCTTTTTTAGGGGTCGGGTTTGGAAGGGTGGCGTTTTCTCTCTGTCTCTCGAAATATTAAATTGTTGACGCTTCGGTGGATGTTTGTATTTCGGATCTTCAGTTTGTCGAGTTATCTGAGTATGAAAATTCGATTTTCTGATGTTTTCCTGAGTGGAAGAGACTAAAGTTTACTCGATGGAAAGGACGGAGAAGGCCTCGTTTTTTATTTTTATTTTCACTCGGGTGTAAAACTAAAAAAGAAAAAATTTCCTCACAACTGCCCACGAAATGAGCTGAGTTTTTTCGGATCAAAAGGATCACACAGGTGATTTTTAGTCCTCCCCCCTTTTTTTTCCCACTTTAAACATTTTTCATTTACTTTGGATTAAGAATAGCAACATTATTCATTATTTTCACAGCATGAGCCCACGCGAAAGCTGTTTCCATAATTTCATTGGGGAATAAATCCGAGGTCGGTTTACTGAGGAAAAAAATTGATTTCGTATAATTTTCCTCGTTTTTCCAGTCAAGAAAGACCCTTTTTGTATTGGTATTTTGTAAACATTTCCTTCCATCTGTATGAAAATTCTCTTTTTAGCAGAAAAAGTGTTTTCTACAAAATAAGTACTTATTGAGAAAAAAAAACTATTATTACATTTTAAAAAAAGTAAATAAAATGTGTATTTTTCAAATCTTTAACGTGACAACCTATCTCGGAGGGAAAAAAATGTAATTGCCTCGAGAGAGAGGATCGTGAAAAATTCTGTTTTAGTATCCCGACCCCTTCATACATTACAAATGAGAGTGAGAGAGAAAGAGCGAAGGAGAAAAAATAAGGGCGGTCGGGCGGGCGTCCATTAATTGTGGGGAGGCCCGAGCAATCAGATACCTCTAGGCCTCTTTTCCTCGTACAGGCCACGGCGGGAGGGGAAAAAGAGCGAGAGGGTAGATTTCCATAAACATACAAGCAATCAGTAGTAAATCCGGACAGAAACGGTAATATCTCGAGCCTCATGCATACTTCACTCTCCTCTGTTTGTACTTCTCTTTCCTCCCCCCATCATCCGACATTGCACTTTCATTTATTTTTTCACCAAAAAAAAAGTCGTATTTTATTACCACTTACACAATTTATTATAATTATGTTTTAATAATTAAATTTTGTTTATTATTTCAGAAGCAGATTACACACTCGATGACTCGTTTTGGAACGAAGAAAACCCAGTGGGTAAGTGACCACAATATTAAAATTCACCGAAAAAATGTTTAAAAAAATGTTCAATATACCCACCTTCCTTCCAATATCGGATGTTCCTGACTTAAAAAGTGATTTACACCGGTTCCTCGATATTAAACTTCGCCCTTACATCTTTACCAGCCCCAAGGCGAACCTTATCGACACACGAAAAAAAAAAAGTTTGATACATTACCTCACAAATTTTTGTATTTATAGCCCTCTGAATAGAAGATGTTATTTTTCCCATTTTCGTGTTTTTCCTTGAAAAATGTCTCCTTTCATGAAAGATGCTGAGGAATTATATATTAAGGGTATTTTAGATTTTCTTCGTTCGGAGTTATGATTTGAAGAACCGTTTGAAAAGACACGGGTAGCTGTTTCTTGAGCCGGAAAACAGGATCTACGAGGATTCAGAAGGAAGTCGGATTACAGAGAGCTTTCCTTCGATTGATTCCCCTCCCTCTTCGAACTCCGCCTCCGCTGCAGCTGAGAAGCAACTCGAGTTGAAAATGGCTTCGAAATACTAACAAGACTCTTTCATGTCTTAGAGAGGAAATTAATAATGACGAAACCCCTCCACCTACTTTAACGGTTGGCGTATCGAGTTGAAAACCTTTTTGCGAAACCTTTAACCTTCCTACCTTGACAACAAAATTAATTAGATGACAAAGGAAAAATTAACAGTCGAAAAGACGCTACAAAAGAAGGCTTACTTTTAATACCTTTTTTTATTATATTTTATTAAAAAAGATACTTTTGGTTAAACAATATCGTTTTTCTCTCTCAAAGCCGTTAATTCTTGAATCTTAACAACATTAGTATTATAAACTTTCTTAATTTGCATTAAAATTATCATACTTTTAAACCCTCCATTTAATTAAAAGTGATAAAAAGAAGTTCAAGTTTAATGACTAAACTAAAATTTTCTAAGCCTACGGATAAAATTATAACATCCTTAAAAAACAAGGTTATATTGAAGGTTAATTTGAAAATTAACGAAAAACGATCTTTTTCTTGAGAAGAGGTGACCTTTCTTTACAGGATACCGTACGATGTCCTCTCCCCATCCCAAAACTACCCGGAAATCCCTAAAAATAAATACCTATTGGCCTGGATTTCTGAGTACTGTAGTCTTTTGGAGTTCATTTGCGCGCCACCGCCCAAATTAATTGTATCCGAGCATCCTGAAACTAAAGAAAAAAACTAATTTAATATTATCTAAAGCCCATTTTAGAAACCCAGAAGGATTGACATAGGCGACCGCAGTTTTTTTTTCTGTAAAAAATGGATGGCTGAATATTTTGTGAAAAGGGTTATGAAAATTCAATGATTGTTTTTTTCTTTTTAGAGATAAGTTAATTAATTTCCATACTCCTCCTTTGAGTTTCAGAAACTTTTCTCTTTAAAGTTTCCACCTCGAGAACCGGAAAGCACTTTAAGGGGTCAGTAGTTAAATTTAGTGCGCATCAACTCGTGTCTACAATGTTTTCAGGATCCTTTGAACAACTTCCCCATTCGTCGGCCGCATGGGGGAACCCCCGATACTTTAACAAACGAAAAACTTCCCACCAGCTCGCAATTTACGCTCTCACTTTTCTAAATGGAAAAGGCGAGCCTCCATCACTCTTTTTCCACGAAAAAAACTTTGTTTTAAGCAAATCGAAATATCAGATTAGGATATTAAAAAAGAGCGAACGACTTATTTTTTATTTATTAACATCCAAAAGTGAAGCTTTCGCAGGTTTTTTCAAGGATAAGGTAGCTGAAAGTCTTGATTCAGCCATTAATTCATTTAATTATTAAGCTTGTAATTTTTTTCCTAAATACAGTAATTTGTTGAGTTCAAAGCCTCTAATCTTTCCGTTCCTGATAATCCTTGAACACCAGGGACTGGGAATCGAACCCACGACCTTTGTATCACCGAGGGAATTAAGGAAGAGCCTTAGTCCCCTCGGCCACGGCGGCCCCGAATTTTGAATAATTTAGACGATTTATACAACTGAAGGTTTACACATTGAAGATGGAATTGTTGGTTTAAAAGCACATTTCGCCGGTCGTACAAATTTCTGTAAGGGTTAGCGGTCAGACTGATCAACTTTCGGGGTTCATTTGAATAATTCCATAGCCCGGAGGAGGCTTTTCCCTTCTCGCGAGTCCGCCCTTTCTACCGTCCCTAATTCTCTCAGACCACTTTAGAATACTAAGGCCTCTCGCACGACATACCCTCTTCCTCACGAATTTCCACTTCCCTCCCACTCACATATTCCATTTATGGATTTATTCATTAGAAATAAAAGTTAAAAAGAGAAAAAGATGAAATAACAATCCTTTGAGAAACGATTAAAAAACGTTATTAAAAAAATTGGACTCGTCCGTTGTGCCCATAACCTGTTACAACTTGTAAACTCCCGTTGTAACTCAGGTAGGAGCGGCAATATTGCGGGAGCCGAGGTGGCTAATAACAATCTAAACGCCTCGGGGCACTTTAAACCGACCATAATTTTTAACGTTTCTCTCTTTATATGTAAATCTCGGCAATTCAACTGGGATTATAAATAGTAAGAAAAAAAAGTGTTAAAAATAAATATTATTTATTTTTTCAATAAAAAAATGTATTAACCGGCACATCTGGAGGATTTCGCCTTGGGAACCAAATGGGTAAATCCCATAAACTCGGAACGCCCGAAGGGAATCAGGACTGCTCTAATCCGGACAATCGGAACGTTTGTATGAAAATTGTTTAATGATGTGGGTAAAGCAGAATTATTCAAAGGGGGCAATAATTTGGTAAAGACACGCGATGAATTACAATTTAACTCTCGTTAAGTTAAGCCGGTTGTAAAAGATTTTACGATATCACCTTCTACTTGATGGAAATTCAACTCGACTTAACTCTAAATTTATTTTCACGAGAGGGGAGGAAAAAAAAGAAAAAAACCACCATAAAAGCCTACTCTTTCTATAAGGAGGCGTGGAGATATTAATTTTACCTTACCGTTTTTCTCCCCTTCCGGCTCTTGTATTAAGTGTGCACTTGTTAAAAAAAAAAAAAAAGAAAAAAAACACCATGAGAGTCTTTGAGGGACGCTATGGACAAAGACCACTAAAAATTCCCCGAGTAGTGACCTATTTTAACGCTCCCTTTGATGTGCCAACCTTCTTTGTGTCTGCGCCTGATATTGTTTTTTATTCTTTCCAACCCTCTTCCTATTCTGCATATATATTTTTATATATCGGTACTAGCAACTTCAGCTTTTAATACAAAAAAAATTTACACATACGAACAACTTTTGATGGAATGAGGAGTTTTCAAGTTGTTTCTGACGATTTTTATTTATTTTATTCGATAATAATGACCAATTTAAAATCGAAACGACGGTAGGCGGTAGAATTTGTACGAAATAAAATATACGGGTCCGTGTTTGTCGAGCAAACAGCGTTTGTCGGGGGGAAAATATCCGATTTATATTAAAGAGGTCCTGTCTATTGAATGTCGATTGCGTTTCCCTTTTCCACCGTTAGTTGACGGACTGAAATCCTCGCGAGCATTCAGGGTTTAAAAAAAGTGCGTCAAAGAAGGAGGGGTTAAAAAGGGGACGAAATTGGAATATAAATTGTTAAGTTTCCGAAGAATAGATAACGTGACGTTTCCGCCGGAAACTAAAATAAAGTTGAAAAGTTTTTTTTTTCTACAACGTTCGGACAGAAAACTTTTATCTTGACGAAGAAATAAGAAAATTTACATTTATTATTATTCATCAATGTTTACAGCTAATTCACAGCCAATTAACACAGTCATTATAACACAATATATACTACTATAAACATTAAACAACATACTCAATTACACAGATTTTAAAGGGGTGTACATAAAAAAATTTTAAATTAATAAATAAGGGCGCATAAAAATAAAACTTTGATTCTATGAATAAATAAATAAATAATAAAACTATGAATGAATTAATAAACTTTATGTAACATTATCAAAAAAATGGGTTCGCATTGTGCGCTTTATTGCTGGTAACTTATCGTTAAAGAGGTCAATGACTATATCTTTATCCAGATCATTACACATTTTAAGAATTCTGGAAAAGGATCGGCTTCTGCCATAATCAGTTCGATGGAATGCTAATGAAAACAAAGCGCCATATCGAGTGGAGCGTGGTGGGACATGAAAGGCAATTAACTCCAACAGGTCGCCACATATTATATAATTGTTGATTAATTTCCACAAAAAACAAATACTTAAGAATAACATCCTGTGAGAAGAGGACAGGATATTATAGTGAACACGCCACTCAGCTGTAGATTTCGAGTCGTAAGGCCCCTTACGCTCAATATAGGCAAAATACTTAAACGCCAATTTTTGAACCCTATCTAAATCGTTGAAATGAAGTCGTGATGTGGGTACCATACACTACAAGCATAATCCATCACACTTTGAACATACGCAAAGTAAAGGGATCGAACTGTTTGGACGGACCTAAAGTCACTAGTGGATCGCTTTATAAACCCAAGCATTCTATAAGAACGGGAAATGACACTCGAAATATGCTCTTTGAATGTGAGGTCTGCATCGAAAATAACACCCAAGTCACGCACCGACGTCACTCTAGAGAGTGATTGGTCTTCTAAAGAGTAATCGAATGTAATTTGATGTCGTTGACGAGAAAAACTGATGACCATACATTTATTAATTTCGACTTTCAGGCCATTCATTTTACACCACTGAGAAAATTGGGACAGATCTTGAGCAAGACACAGGCAATCGGAGATACTATCAATGCGTTTAAAGATTTTCACATCGTCAGCGAAGGCCAACATATTGGCTGCTGTACAAGATGGGAAGACGTCATTAAAATAGAGTAGAAAAAGCAGAGGGCCAATATGCGAGCCTTGGATCACGCCAGATGTGATAGCAAATTCACTAGATAGTACATTCCTAAAGATAACAAATGCCTTTCTATTAGTTAAGTAAGATTCCAGCCATTGAAGAAGCAACCCTGTAATTCCTAAATGTTCCAATTTGAAGAGTAGTCGATTATGATCTACCGAATCGAACGCTTTGGCAAGGTCAGTGTATATAACATCAACCTGGGACCTTTGTTCGACAGCATTAACCAGGAATTCTCTAAAGACAAGCAGGTTAGTGGTCGTAGATTTTCCAAGCACAAAACCGTGTTGCTGATCATTAATAAACTGCCGGAAATGAATGGATAGTTGGTCAGCAATAATGGACTCGAATAGTTTTGGAATACTCGAGATCTTCGATATAGGTCGATAATTATTAACCAAAGATCTATCACCTTTCTTAAAGACTGGGACAATATGACAATCCTTCCACAAGTCAGGAACCGTTCCAGATGCCAGAGATTTTCTGAACAATATAGACAGCGGTTGCATAATATGAATAGCACACTGTTTGAGCACAATAGAGGGTACACTGTCCGGACCAGGAGAACAATTACGATCCAACGCAACTAATTTATCTAAAATAACTGAATCGTCAAGAACACAAGTGGAGATAACATCATCGAATATAACATTGGTAATAGGAGAGAATGGGTGAACCATAGGAGGGCTATAGTTTGCCTGGAATACCTCTCGATATGCATCGGCCACAGCAGAGTCATTGGAAAGAGGAGAATTAAGCGAGTTTTTCATAATACGGGGATACCCATCTTGTTTTTGTTTGGACTTCATGAAGTTCCAGATGTGTTGAACATTGTCACTAATAAGCTCCTCTGAGGACGAAACAAACTTTTTGTAATCAGCCCTTATAGATGCCTTTGATTCGGCTCTTAAGGTAGCAAATTCACTAGAATGGTCTGCACTATTGGACAATTTGTACTTGTGATAAATGCGATTTTTCCTGTTAATCAGGCTAATGGTACCTGGAGAAAACCACGAGGGAAAACGGTTGGAGGTAGGTTGCCTCTTAACAGGGACACATTCATCGAATAGTCGATATAATGTGGAATAAACAAACTGACGGCCATGTCAAGGTCACATATCTCGAGGAAAGACCAGTCTATCGATGATAGATGATCATTCAATAAAAGGAAATTACATTTATAAAAGTTCCAATGCTTACCTATACAATTCGATCTTAGTAACTTAAGGGGGGCAATGAGCGAGCAACGAATATCGATAGCCGGATGAAACTTGTCCACAGGCACAATAGGTAGAGTATCTCGTACAGTCTTGACCTCTGTCAAATTGGAGAATACATAATCCAGAATTCTACCTTGTTCATTCTCAAGAGTATTAACTTGATTAAGTGTCAGAGAATTAGACCAATTTGCAAGATTGACAGCAGCAACCTGCCACCAGAAAAAATATTGTAGTCACCTGCAACTATATAATTAGTGTAAGAAGTGAAAGACAAAGTGTACTCAAATTTTCAAAAAAACCAGAATAAACCTGTTCAGAAGCATTAGGAGGGATGTAAAAGCCACCTAGGATGACAGAATATCCTTTAAAAGACAAATTTACCCATACATCTTCGATAAAGGGACATGGCGGTGAGATTCTTTTAGCTATGAAATTTATTACTAACTGCGATAAGCACACCACCTCCATCCGACTTAGCGCTGTTTGAAGCAGAGCGATCATTCCTGAAAACATTGTAATTAGAAGAGAACAGTTCTGTTGAAGAGATAGAGTCATTGAGCCATGTTTCAGACAGTATAATTACATCATACTCTGAAGTTAAAGAATTTAAGAATATAACATTAGTTTTTTTGAGCGCAGCCCCCTCGTATTTTGATAATATACAGACAGTTTAAATTTGCAATTCCTATTACCATAATTTTTATTATTGTTGTTTATATGAGTACATTTAGAAGGCACATGGGAGCTTCGAGGAAACATTGTAGGGGGTTTGGAAGAAATTTTCGAGAATGAAGTACCAAGGTTGGACAATATTGGAGAAAAGATTATTACTTATGATGGGATCAACTCCCTGACCGGAGGTAGTGCTAAAAAATGACACTCCTCACTGATTGATAGGAACTGCAAATAACCAGATGTAGGTTGCTTAACATTGGATACATGATTTATGCGCTTAGTGATATCATTACATAATATTTCTCGACCTTCGCGGGTAAAAGATGATGCATGCTGTAGGATGCACGAGGATGCAACAGGTCTAACTTCAAAAATTCTACATTGTGAAATTTTAAACTTAACTTAGACAGAAACTTATTGTAGTCCAATATGGTTTTATTTACAATGGACCAGGAGGGCTCCCCGAATTTTAATTTAGACGATTTATACAACTGAAGGTTTACACATTGAAGATGGAATTGTTGGGTTTAAAAGCACATTTCGCCGGTCGTACAAATTTCTGTAAGGGTTAGCGGTCAGACTGATCAACTTTCGGGGTTCATTTGAATAATTCCATAGCCCGGAGGAGGCTTTTCCCTTCTCGCGAGTCCGCCCTTTCTACCGTCCCTAATTCTCAGACCACTTTAGAATACTAAGGCCTCTCGCACGACATACCCTCTTCCTCACGAATTTCCACTTCCCTCCCACTCACATATTCCATTTATGGATTTATTCATTAGAAATAAAAGTTAAAAAGAGAAAAAGATGAAATAACAATCCTTTGAGAAACGATTAAAAAACGTTATTAAAAAATTGGACTCGTCCGTTGTGCCCATAACCTGTTACAACTTGTAAACTCCGTTGTAACTCAGGTAGGAGCGGCAATATTGCGGGAGCCGAGGTGGCTAATAACAATCTAAACGCCTCGGGGCACTTTAAACCGACCATAATTTTTAACGTTTCTCTCTTTATATGTAAATCTCGGCAATTCAACTGGGATTATAAATAGTAAGAAAAAAAAGTGTTAAAAATAAATTATTTATTTTTTCAAATAAAAAAATGTATTAACCGGCACATCTGGAGGATTTCGACTTGGGAACCAAATGGGTAAATCCATAAACTCGGAACGCCCGAAGGGAATCAGGACTGCTCTAATCCGGACAATCGGAACGTTTGTATGAAAATTGTTTAATGATGTGGGTAAAGCAGAATTATTCAAAGGGGGCAATAATTTGGTAAAGACACGCGATGAATTACAATTTAACTCTCGTTAAGTTAAGCCGGTTGTAAAAGATTTTACGATATCACCTTCTATGATGGAAATTCAACTCGACTTAACTCTAAATTTATTTTCACGAGAGGGGAGGAAAAAAAAAGAAAAAACCACCATAAAGCCTACTCTTTCTATAAGAAGGCGTGGAGATATTAATTTTACCTTACCGTTTTTCTCCCTTCCGGCTCTTGTATTAAGTGTGCACTTGTTAAAAAAAAAAAGAAAAAAAACACCATGAGAGTCTTTGAGGGACGCTATGGACAAAGACCACTAAAAATTCCCGAGTAGTGACCTATTTTAACGCTCCCTTTGATGTGCCAACCTTCTTTGTGTCTGCGCCTGATATTGTTTTTTATTCTTTCCAACCCTCTTCCTATTCTGCATATATATTTTTATATATCGGGACTAGCAACTTCAGCTTTTAATACAAAAAAAATTTACACATACGAACAACTTTTGATGGAATGAGGAGTTTTCAAGTTGTTTCTGACGATTTTTATTTATTTTATTCGATAATAATGACCAATTTAAAATCGAAACGACGGTAGGCGGTAGAATTTGTACGAAATAAAATATACGGGTCCGTGTTTGTCGAGCAAACAGCGTTTGTCGGGGGGAAAATATCCGATTTATATTAAAGAGGTCCTGTCTATTGAATGTCGATTGCGTTTCCCTTTTCCACCGTTAGTTGACGGACTGAAATCCTCGCGAGCATTCAGGGTTTTAAAAAAAAGTGCGTCAAAGAAGGAGGGGTTAAAAAGGGGACGAAATTGGAATATAAATTGTTAAGTTTCCGAAGAATAGATAACGTGACGTTTCCGCCGGAAACTAAAATAAAGTTGAAAAGTTTTTTTTTCTACAACGTTCGGACAGAAAACTTTTATCTTGACGAAGAAATAAGAAAATTTACATTTTATTTAAATAGATATCCAAACGTATTATACTGCATTAATAAAAAGTCTGTACTGTAGCACTGGAAGGAGCATCCTTTTAAACCATTTCCTGAAACAGTCTATGGAAGATAAACAATAAAAATTTTTTTACTACAGGGTTTTGGCTCATGCGTAATCGCGCAAATAGGTAATAGGCGTAATACCTGATGAGGCGTATTACGCCGAAACGGTCGTGGAATATCCGTTTTTTTCATTCTTTCTCCTCTGTAACTTTTAATAGCAATAAAAATTTTCTTATCAACTTTTACTTTTTGAAGGTAGTCAATCATAAATATTTGATTTCGATCCTAAAATTCGTTTAGACCCGTAATTTCAAATTTTATTCAGTGTTGATTGTAAAAGTTTATTTATTTTGGCCAACTTTAATTTTCATATGCAAATATTTATACGCGATATACAGTGTTTTAATTCGGGTCTCTTCCCTCCGGTGAAGAATAATTTAAAACGCGAGTTTTAATACATAATTCATCGGGGTTTTTAAGGGAAAAATTAATAAAAAGCGCTTTTTACTCAGGGACGTGGGTCAGTCATTAAGGTCTCTTGAAGGATTTGGCCACTGATTCGCCGACTGTGCCCATATCCTCATGAGCTGTAAGACGATGAGTAGACCATTGTATCGAAAAAAGATAAATACTTAAAAGAGTAGTTAATCTTGCTGGACAATGTGAACAATGCGGACTTAACATTCTTTTGGGATGGCTTCACTTCATTAGAAGAATGGATGGGAGGATCAATGGAGGGAAAGAACAAAAAAACCGTCTTTTAATCTTATTCACTTTAATTAAAAATTAGGTTTCCCATTATCATTTTTTTTTCATGTTAACATTTCATCCAACTCATTTTAAAGATGATGTTTCAGGTAAACAGAATGCAAGGACATCATCAGATAGCGCACTACCAGGTCAATATATTTCATTCAAACATTTATGATTTTTCCCAACCTTTCATTTTTTTTCCTACGTAATATTCCCTAAGAGTTCCACCAACAGATATTAGAAAGTTTTCGTGAAGTTCTATGTTGATGACTTTTCCCCAAGTTTTGGCCGGAAGTGAAACAATGGGACTTTAGCTTCCACGTGTCCTCTTATCACTCATGTAATTTTTTTTTATGTTCTGAAAATCCTTAAAATTTCGTCTTTTTTTTATAAAAAATGTTTTAAAGGATTCACGTAATAATTATGGGTATTAAAGAGTAATTTAATAGGGGAGGATGTTACACATTTTTTTCTTTCAACCGTCATGTCCCGAGGGGGCAACTTAAGTCCATAAATTCAAGAGACTTGGAAACAACTTTTTTTTTATAAAGCCACTGGATCGCGCAGGGATTTACTTGTAACCGCGTGTTTAAAAAAAATCTACTTCAACTCGAAACAAAAAGGTTTTTAAAGCTCGAATTCACATAAACGTATTTCTTGTTATTATTATATAATGAGGCCTCTGGCGGCGTGATTTTGACAGGTTTCGTAATGAAGAGGAATATTTAGGATTTTCATTTGACAAAAAACATTTTATGGCGGGGAAAAATTTGTTTCTGGACAAGGAAAATTTCATGATTTTATTATTCATATTGTCAGTATTTTTCCCCTCTCGTAGAGATCCCTTTTTTTTTTTTTTTTTTTTAAGAAATTTATAAAAAGGTCTCGGCAAAAAATCCGTGATACACGGAGAGGAACGCAATTTGTAAGCAATTTGTTAAAAATTTAACCTGCTAATTTTAATTATAGGCTTTTTGAGAGTATAGGGTGGGGACACGAAAGGCCAGCATAATTTTAACTTTTTTTTAAAGAGAGTTGATGAAAAAGTCCATATTTTTTTAATTTTAAGTATTTTTTTACGATGTTTTGACATTTTTCAGTCTTTTATCATCAAAGAGAGCTCTTTAAAAAAGTTTTTATTGATATTTTCAAAACAGAAAAGTTCAAAGATAATATGAAAAATAAAGGCTGACACGAGTGGGATCTGTCTAGCGTGATCTTTTTGCGACCTTTTGTTTTAATTTATGCCCTTTCTTTTATATTTTATTTAAAACCTTAAAGCAGGGTGCCTTTGGAATAAATTTAAACAGTTTATTAGCATGCTATACGGGGAAAATATTCTAGGAGCCTTCGAGAAGAAGGTTAAGTGCAATTTTCAACGTGCCGGGAGAGGAGAAAATATTTGCGGTCGGAGACGAGAGACACGATATAAAGGGCTCTAAACTAATTTACAACTTCCTTTCAGCAAACATGTTTGCGAACGGAAACGGTCCCCGACGCCCTTATTATATTTGTATAAATTCTATATGAAACGAGGGCAGGGGCTGTCGGTGGCAGGTCATAATCAAACCCCAGAACGGCTAAACTCGGATCGCGTTACACTTATAATTTCCCTCATTTCATACCACCGCTTCCGCCGACCGACTTCAATTTTCGAATATGAAAAAGTATTAGATTTAAGTGGTTTTATATCAGAAAATGTCTTCCTTTACATTCTACCTCGGGCGTAATGGCTTTCCCGATGTATTCGTCTTCTTTCATGTTCGGATAAGCCAACAAAGAGGAAAGTATGAGAGTGCTTTGGGGGAACATAAACGCGTCCCACCGCTACCACTAAATCACCTTACCTCAGAAATCCTTATATTCCGCACCTCCAAATCTTTTTATTATGTCTTCAACTTTTTTTTTTTTTTTTCTTCCTTTGAAATAGAGAATTTTCATTTAAACACAAAAGTTCCAATTGTCCTTCATTAATTCCGTACATTTTTATATGGAAGTCCTTTCACAATATGGATATTATTGGCAAATTCTCCTACCCCCAAAAATCTGGTAAAAAAAGCATGTTAGTTTCACAGCAAGAAAATGCCAGTTTTCTAAGTTATGGCTTAATATAGCGACAATTTATTGCTCGTTGTTTCTTTTATGAAAATGTTTAATGAAAAATGGTAATCACTTTAAAATCAATGGAATAAGGAATAGAAAAAAAATAAAAATTAAATTGGCTGATAATAAGTAATCTTCTTTCACCCATTTCAGCCCTTCGCTCCTTATCCTAATTAGAAGGGCTCTATTTATCCATTCAGCAATTTTTTTTTCTTTCTTCTTCTTCTTCCAAGTTCTCTAACGAGGGTCAAACTGGAATAATTAAAGTTCGACTTTAATTAGAAGTAGAAGTTGAAGAATAAAGTTTTCCGTTTCGATTTGCATGTTGACAACAATGCATAAATTCTTAAAAGGCACCTTAAAAAATCCTGTTTTTTCTCAAAATTTTTATAAAGATAGTATATTTCATCTTTATTTTTAAAAGTTACATTAGTAACAGATTTTCCAGGTGGAAAAAAGGAAATAGTCTTAGGGAAAAAAAAAAGAAATTTTCCCTTGGGAAATACGTTTTATTCGTTGTTCCAGGTGGTGTGGGGCGAAAGGAGGACAATAGGAGACCCGAAAGCTATCCCTTACAACCCCTAAATAGAAAATATCGAATTCCCCTAAGGGTCTTCGGGTTAAAGAAACCGTACACTTTAGGCTCCGGGTGTGCGCATGAATGAAAAACAAGATTTCTCCCCAGGTTACCTCCTCTTTTTTCCATTATCTAAGAGTTGATTGGAGTCGACTCGCCTTAAGGTTTACATCAATACTTCTGTTCAGATGTTACATATCTTGAGAAAAGAAAGGATTTATAGAAATAATAATACCCTGAGGTCTTCGGGATTACATAAAAATGTCGATTTTTCCAGAATTATTTTCATGCTTCGTATTTTTAAGACTTTTTTTCCCTCCCCGATTTCTAGACTAAATCGTAAAAAAAAGGAGAATTAGTAAATTGGGAATTGGGTGTGAGGGTGAATAACAAGGGTGACAGTGAAATTTAATAATGCAGCCAAACGGACTAGAAAGATGCGGGCGGGTATGACCCAATTATAAGCTGACGCTAGAGACAGCAAGCTGTCGGAGGGCGTTAGCGGTAGATGGGTTGCGGGGAAGGGTGGACGTTGGCACAATTAAACCGACGGTTCGCAACTCGCAAGGTTTTAAGCCTTAATTCAATCCCCGACGGTCCTGTCCAGTGAGTTACTCAGTCAGTCCGAAAGGTAATTGAATCAGCAACGGCTCTATATTTCCCTACTGACTTTTATCGTTGATTTCACGCTCTATATTGAAAGAGAAAGGACAAAAATTATAGATTTTACTCTCTTCAAATCAATACACACCACAAGTTTAGGGAAAAAAATCACTTTTTCCAGGTTGTCTGGGAGCTGTGGGATATTTCTGTCTTATCCACCTCTCTTCCCTAACTTGGCTCTCCCCCAATTATCTCGGATTCTCAGGAACCAATGCTCACCCGAAAAGATAGATAAAAAGTCATTTAAGACGTTAAAGAACGTGAAATAATAATTAGGTTGGCTATGCTCTTGTGCAGCCCTGGTGGAAGCAATTGATTACATCCGACACCATTTTAAAAAATGGAAACTGTCAAAATTTGTTCCAATATTTTTCATTTTTTTGCTTTAAGTTTAAAGCTTTAACATTGTGAGGGGAAAAAACCGCTCAATTTATAATTTCATTTTGTTTAATTTTACAGGGTTATTCCATTTAAAGTTCTTTAAAAAGTGACACAATTTAAAAATATAATTATTTTAACTTCAAAGGGACCTCTGGCCTAAACAATTTTTTTTCCCATTACCTCCTCCATTCAATATTGTCATCGGATACTTTTTCGACATTGCAAAATTACTTTTAGAAAATTGAATTTTCTCCCATCGAATAAAATACGAAGACGTTTAAGGGCGGGGGGAGGAGGTCTCGAAGTGAATCCAGGTAGGGAACAAATTTAAGTCTTTTTGCCCCCGAAAACCACGTTATAGGAGAGCACTCGAAACGCCTTGGAGATCGTTGCCTCGATATGAAATTACGTCCACCGGCCCCTTGATTCGCTTTTTTCCCTCCCAGATCGGCAGATTTCGTTTACGAACGATTTCCATCTAGTGTATAAAATTTTTCGCTAGATCTTTTTTTTTTTCCTTCTGTCTCTTCTGGGTCAACTCCGATGTTTACCTCGGGCTTCTAGCTAATGGATTAGTCCCGGACGTTTGTTTGTCTTTTCGGCAAGGTTCTAATATAAATAATTGCTTTCAAAACAAACCGCTTGATTACGTTCTAAAAACAAATTTCAAATTTTTATCTCTAATATTTAAAAAAATTATATTTGTTTAAAATTAATGAACGTGAATTCGATTTGGCTAAGGGGCGACATTTTTTGCCACTTCAATCCTTTTATAAAAAAAATACTTTTTATAAAAATAAACATAAAATAAGTGAATAGAAAAGAGGAAGGAATGAAAGTAACATCTCTCCTTTTCATATTTGTCTCAGAAAGAATAAAAAAGGGAGTTTATTTCAACTTTATGGAATATTAAAAGTCGTTTATTTCATGGCGGAAAAAAAACTAATGAGAAATGAAGTTGAAGTAGTAGAAGATTTGAAATATTCTTTCATCTTTTTTACCGTTGATGACGACCTTTTATTTGTGAATGTTTTTAAAAATATTTGATGATTATTTTCCGGTCCCTTTCATGGCAAATGGAAAGGTTCTTAAGTTGAACGAGCGCCAACGTGAAGTGTCCCATATTTTCTTAACGAGCGAATCGCATGATTTTTTCCCTTAGAAATCCTAAAATGACATTTTAAAAACCATTTTCACGATAAATTCTGATATCCTGAATCAAAACTGTTGCATGCAGCTGGTCTACTCTCAGCCGAAAAACAAACAACAAATTTTTTATTTCCGAGACTATCCTTTTTCTGACTCAGAAAAGGTATTTTCCTGATAAAATAAGTTTGTTTCTTTAAAAAAATTTTTTAATGCATAATAAAGGTTCATTATGGGTTCGGGCTAAGGCGGTGGCGGGCGAGTAGGGTGAGGACGAGGCCCACTTGAGAGATGCCTCTTACATAATGAATAGGAGTTTAATCAACACTCTCGCCTTCCTGTCAACCTCCCTTGCATAACCTTCTCAGATTTATCACTTTATAAAATTCCATCCCATCCAACTTTAACGCGTTTTTGTGGTTGAAGAACTGTAGGGGGATCCTTTTAAAATTGACCGAGTTATAAGTCCTAAGTGATTTATTACTGAAATAATTTATTCTTCCACTCTCTTTTTCAAATCAATCACTGAGTTTGTAAACTTTTCTGTTTCAGGTGAGGTGGAAAGGCTTCTCAGGGAGTATAGGCAAAATCAAGAGCTCGTACGAAATATCGGAGCACATTATTATCAAATTATATACCCCGTCCAACTTAGGCACCATGAGAAGATGGGAATCTCGACGAGGGAGGTAGGGACATCAAAGGTAAGTCAAACATTATTTATTTCCAATCTTAATCACAGCTGCCACCCCAATTAATTATTCCTAAGGGGTCCGCTCCCAAATCATCGTAATTAGTACTAATTAGGATTCCAAGTTGCAACCTACGTGACCTGCAAGAACTTAATTTTTCCTTTTTTTATTTACATGAAACATGACATTGATACAGACCTTGATCATCTATTTAGGGGGTTGAGAATAGTTTATGGCTGCCTCCGCAAATGCCTTTTATCAATGGAGTATACTTGATTTATGCTTTCGCACAAACTTCATTGTCTCCAAGCTCTAAATCTCAGAGTATAATAGAATTTCGACCATTATTGTTGTTGGGGAAAGAATTATTGAAAATACATTATCAAAATTATACTGAGTAACAATCATGGCAATGATTGGAGCTTAAGAGATAGAGAGAAAAAAAAAGGTCATAGCACCGAACTTTAGGCCTTTTATGGTCAGTACCTAGAGGTTAAAAGATGCTATCATTTTTATAACATGGGCAAATAGAAAATGAGTACCCAGGCACTGATTTCCATCGTTATCGTGCAAGGACCCTGAACCTCTCGCCCTGGAAAGCTTATAAATCGAATTATCGAAAACACTCAGCTTTTTTTGGATACTCTCTGCTGTCTTTGGGCCTAACTAATTTTTCTTTCACTCGATCTCTCTTAAAACTATCAAAAACGCCCGTTTCCTCCTGCATTTCTCCTGCTCCTTCCTCCTGGCTGACAATGATGAGATTTTATTGTACTGCGAGGACGGGGTCAATGTATGAGAGGAATCATTCACACAAATTGTAAGACAATAGGTCCCCCATTGCTTTGCAATTAGCAACATTCATTCCAGGGTAAAAGGCTGGGAAAAAAAACTATCAAAACCTTTTATTTTATAATCTCTGCTATCATTATGAATAAATAACTGCCGGTATTAGAGATGGAAATTTTTTAAAAGATTCTAACGTTTGCATTTTACTTAAGTGTTTATTTAAAAAGTAGAGAGAGAGATGGTAATACATATTAAAATAATATCAAGAGAGAGAGAAAAAAAAAGTGTTAGAGTGGAAAGAGGGCAATTAGCACGGTTGAAAACTTTTCCCAACAGGTGCCTCAATTTTTAGGTTTTCACATAGAAAAAAAAATAATTTTTTGTTTTTGTTTTTTCAGTTCCCACCACGCTACAACGAGGGAGGGAACTACAAACCTGAGAGGCCCAGCAATACGTTACGCCGGGTAAGTGTCAAAAAATGTTCTCCGGGTTTGCAATAAATCGGACAGTTGTTTGTTGAGGTTGAAGAAAACACCTGGGTTATTGCTTCCTACGGTTTGAAGAGGGTGGGGACGGTCCGAAACCGCAAGATTCTTAATCGCTATCACGTACAACGGATTTATAAAGGGTCTAATTGAAATCTCCAGGCTTAGATATTAGAGATGGGAGTGGAAGGGGTGGTTTCAAAGCGGATGTTTGATCAGGACCTATGTAATCCTCCCCTATACACTTTCCGGCCGCCTGAACCCGAAATCCTCAAAAGTAAACAAATTATCATTACATGTCTCTTTGATATCCTCCCAGAGGAAAGCTTTTAGGACATAACAAATATTATATATTCATAAAACAAAAAAAAATTTAATACCATTACAGAATAAAGAAAAATGGCTCTTTATGTACGGTAGCGGTCCAAATACCCGAGGGTGTAATAAGTTATTATTTTATTGCGTTTACGTTGTTTACTGTCCCTTTCGAATCCGAAATTCCCTCGAGGGCTGTGGATCTGATAAAAACCACGATACAGAAAAATATAGCATGAAGAGACCAATAGCCTAAAAAAATTTCAAACGTGATATAAGATAGCCATATACGATTCTTTTTGACGGCTGAACGTGCCAACGTAACTTCGTTTTAGTTTGCAACCTGTCGAGTTCGCCACACACGTTCCTCTTAGGAAACCCGTTTGTGACTCTTAACGGAAGTTATTTTTTTTCATTTGGGCAGACTAGCGATGGTATATGACGGATTCAGAAATGGTATTGGCATTAAAAAATGATGTAATTGGATAAAAGAGTGCTTTTTTTAACAACCTTACTACTAGCTCATTTGCCAATACCATCTCTAAATTTCTAGACAGACCTAAATTTTTCCACCCATCCACTATTCTTACGGCGAAGAAACACCCTTTTCCCAGGATTTCTGAGCGGTTTATGGCTGAGTTTCTTTGTTTACCCCATTTTCTTCGGTTTCTCCCAGGTGTTTTCTCGATTTCGCAGCCTCGAATACCTGATTTAATAGGTCGTTTCCAATAAAAGGAAGCCTATTATCCGTTTTTTACGGTATTTTTCTTATTTTTTGTTCAAGAAATCATTTTTAATCAGATCTATGGGCGCTTTTCTCGGCTTACGGCAAAAAACACCAAGCGGCCGCCATTTTATCTCATTTTTGGTCCTTTTCCTCATTTTTGTCCAAGAAACATGCCGAAGCATGTTTCATTCTTGGAATTCGGAAGACCGCTCCGCCTCCGGCTATGTCAGATTTGGATGTTTTGTTTTCTTCAAAATGAGATTTGTCCAAGTGGTGTTTGTGGCAGGAAGTTTGATAATTCGTAATGGTTTTCTCTAGTTGTCTTTAGTTCTTGATAAAGTCCTATTAGCCTCCCTTATCTCCTGGGTAACAATGCATAGTACCTCCCTCTCTTTGGCCTGAGAGCCTTTAACAATCGATGGTTTATCACCTTGGGGATATAACCTCACTTTTTGTTTTGGTCCCATTGTTCCTCATTTTCTTTTGTTTGGAATAAACAAAGACAAATATTTCATGGCCTAGTTTTTTTCCTTCCCTTAAAAGCGGAATATGTAGGTTTTATGAACGGGTTATAAATAAAAATCTGACAGATACTAAAAATTATGAGTAGTAAACAAACAATGGCTTCAAAAAACGATTGATTGATCACCTGAGGTTTATATTTAAAAAGTTAATAATGCTGCTTTTATACGTTTTGCTCTTGATGGATCAACACGCCGATGGTTATGAAGCTTTAAAAAAAATTTCTAATTTGAACAATGAAAAAACTCCTAAGCACGATAAAAACCTATGGGATCTCTACTCGGACTGTCTTTATTATCAAAGAAGGCTTTTAAATGAGTAACTGTTCTTAGCATTCATAATTGTTTAGGTCTTCTTCTTTAGCTTTGGCCGTATACGAGGGAGGGATGGTCAACTTGGACTGCTTGGTGTGTTTACCGCCTGATAAAAATTTCACTTTAAATTGGTTCTTTCGTAAAGGTTTCTACGAAGAAGGAAAAATCGTTGAAGAAACCGAAACTATATTGTTTGAACTTAACGCTTTAAGTATTTACAATGTAAGAACGGTGGGAACTCGGCCATCTTGTAACCTATAAAGATTGATGTGATGAATTTTTAGATTCAAAAATCAAATGAGGGTGTTTACCGGTGCGGGGCAGAAGATATAAAGACTGTATCATTTTACGTTCACGTTTTCGGCGACGAAGAGCCTTTCGTTTGGGTCAAATCAGGCCCGGTAAACCTCGAAGCGAAAAAATATGGCGATTCCGTCGTCCAAACTGTTTGGGGAGATTGGAACGAATGTAGCGTTTGCGGACGGGTGGGAAGAAAGTCGAAATTAGGGTCGTGTTTCGTCACAAATGTCGGCGGATTCATTAACGGTCTTCCCTGCCGCAGTCCTCTACTTCCAGGAAGCCTAAAAAAGGAGCCAACAATTAAAAAAAGAGCGAACAAAATAATGATGGGATTTTGTCGACAAAACTGCACAGAAGTCGAAAAGGATAACGGAATTTTAATTAAGCCTACCGACGGTAATTGTACAGTTATTTCGTTATTGATCATTTTTTACATGTCCAAACCTGAAATCCTCTTTTCTTGTTAATTTTATAAACTATAAAGCTTCCCCGTATTGAAATTCAAATCAAGAAAAGTTATCTTACAACTCGCATTCTCGCTCCCTCCGAGCATCTTCAGTGTATGATAATAAAGAGGACTTGGAGGTTTACGGAAGAAGATAAGTTTTCAAAACTTACCTGTTATTTATGGCGTTATTCGTAGCCCGTGCCCGTATTCCGAGAGTAAAGTGGATGGGAACCACAAGAGTGTCAAGTATAAGAGTATATCTCATGAGAGTCAGACGCACCTGTTATATTTTTAACACCCCCTTCGCCTAACCTGAACAATGCCACTTTATACTCTTATGTAGGGAGTTATGCTATACGGCTGCTATTTACAGAAAGATTCAAAACTGTATTTTTTCCAGGCATTTTATTTTCGCGAATTTCTTCTAGATTCCGGGGAATCAAACGTTCTACGATGTATGCTGATGTGGGTCGGAATTTGACGCTTTCGTGCCCCCAAAGCAGGAATTTCAATTGCTTGTACGAATGGTTTATAAACGATTCTGTTAAAATATTTTATGAGAACGAAACAAATCCGAAAAGCCGCGTTCGCGTCGATCCCCGAGGTCGCCTTTTTTTCGAAATCGTCTCGGATATTGATAAATCCTACTATTCGTGCCGTCAGAGAGGCGAAACGGCCGGAATAATACGACTCGTCCCTTTAAACTCCTCAAAAATGGATGTCGACACGCACTCATTTTTGATCGGAATATTTGCGATTCTGTTACTCTTTTTGTATCTGTTTGTCCGCATTATCTTTTTAAAAGAAAAGGCGAAAGATGGAAAATAGAACAAAATGTCCGGATCACTTAGAGGTAAATTTGAAAGTCAACGAGACTAATAACATTAAGGCCTTTTTATCTGAACGAAATAAAAATTGTTTAAACATTTTTTTCTTTCTTTTTTTTCTTCTATTTTTGGAGTTTCCGGTATAAAGGAGTTGTAAACAAGTGTCAAGACGAGTTCGAAGTTTGAGTAACTTCGAGGATGAATTTCTTAATGAAAGCCATGGCGGCGTATTTTCTCTCTTTTGTATGACTTTACTCCGTGTATCACCGGGGTGGAAACTTCATCAATGTTTTAAATGAAAATAATGTTGTCAGATAAAACATTTTTAGCCCAAATGACGTCTTTCACATGCCAAAAATGGCGTTAATTGTTCAAATTAAACTCCTTTTATTTAACGACTCCCGTTTCCTTTTATTTACTCTTATGTTTAAACATTTAAACTAAAATTTTAATTGATTATAAAACAAAAGAGCAATTAAAACAAGTTTGATATCCGGCCAATTCGAAAGGGGTCGATTTTCGATCTGAAACGGTTCCTTGTCTCAAACTTGAGGAGGCCGAATTAATGACGTTGGTTCAAGTTGTCGACGGGGAATGGGGTCAGCATCTCCCATTGTAAACTCGGAGGGTCCTACAGACCTGGTTACAAACGGGGGCGTTTGATCCATCGCAATGATTCGAAACCCAGCCGTTATCCGCCCGTCCGACCCTCCGACCCGTAACTGTCTCGCCAATCAATAAACTCCCGCTTTCCCGCCTCCGCGCTCCCTTCTACCTTTCATTTTTCGTTCAACACCCTGTCCTCCACATGTCTCATGGAAAAATCTTTTTATCTCTAATTTTTCATACTAATCCTGATTCTTGTTCGATTTTCCAAATGAAAATAATTCTGATGGAATTGTGCAAGGAGGCATATGAAACCGGAATTCTCTTCTAGATCTTGCCATTAAAATTTATTGCCTTTTATGATTCAAATATTTTCTTTTAGCACTTAAAAATATATTTAGTATGTTTTGGAATTTCAGATGCTTATTTATCTGGTTTTATCATCCGTTGCCTCTGATAAATTTTTAAAGTCAAGCGAGGCTAATGTAATGAAGCGAGGAACGTGAGGAACGTTGACAGCCATCAAAAAAGCTCGTGGCGGTTTTTGACTTTGCTTCGACAAGCATGACGCCTAATCTTTGGCCTAATCCCTGAAAAAACTTGCTGAAAAGTTACTTGTGCAGCTTCTACAATAAGGAAAACATACCAAAAAAAAAGATGATGTGCTTCATGGCTAACTACTTATTATAACTGGCACAGAATGAGTTGAAGCTAATCAATTCCATCTTTTCATGTTTTTACTTGTTTTCCTCTGCTATAGAAACCCATTTTACCTAATATTAATGATGAACATCCTTCCCACAAATTTTTTTTTTACATTTTCCGCGATCTTTTGCCGAAGGAACTCCATTATGAACATTTACTGAATTTTTTTAAAAATTTTCCTCTGTTTACCTGCTTCGAAACGTTCACGAAATTTTTTGGCGTTTTCCTCGATTTTTTGAAGGCACTCAATGTAGCCGCCTCGGGTATTTTGCAAATCATAACCGTAATTTTTATAAAAAGCATATCAGTAGGATCGCCTTTAGTTCTCATCAAGAAGCATAAAAACTTTTACATACAGAGAAGGTTAGAGGTTCGGGGCAAACGTTGGGGGACAGCCCAGGGGTCCGGGTTATGTCTTCTTCAGTTAAGTTCAGTTCGAGCTGTGGTCAGAAAGGGACCAGGAAAGATCCTCTGCTTATGTGGTTCCCATTGACGGCCTAAATTGTGCGTTGCCTTTAATTTCTTGGAAGCGGTCCAGTAACCAGTATATAAGGGTTCATCCATGGGACGCAATCGCAACATTTTTAGGTAGATTTCTTTCTTCAAAAATCTACCTATTGTAATGTACCAAGTAGTCGCAGATTCAAAAAATTTTCTATACGTTTTTCGTTTCATACCTCCTGGACCCCAAAACCATCCTCAGTTGAAAATATATATATATATATATATATAGTATCGTGGGCATGTACATACCTCCTCCATTTGGGTTGAAAATTGTACATACTTCCTCCGGTTGCCGGAGGAGCTATGCGGAGGAGGTATGCACAGGATTTAACTTTGAAATTGTACATAGTTCCTCCGTGTTGCGGGTCTAGCCTACTCCGTGACTCCGTAAGGGGCAATTGTATATACTTCCTCCGGAGGAACTAGACCTACCTCCTCCGGGGACGTCATCATCATCAACTCTCTAAAACCGTCTAAAATTTTTCGACTCGACCTTGACGATCTTCGTGCTCCGTGTCCCCTTCCCCCCTCGTCTATCTTCCCTTCGCCTCTGTTACCAACCGTTTCGAGGGTCCGGGCTACCACCCCTTCCCTTCAACAATACTCGGAAGGCGCATTCATTAACTCCTACCTCCCCCGCGCCCACCCTAATCAACTTATTATTTGCATATTATCAATTTCTTAATTTTGATTTTTATAAATTATTATCAAAACCCCGTCATATGACACATCATTTTTATGTTTTTTTATGGCGGAGACAATGGTCACACTCAAATTTCAATTAGACGCGATTATTATTTGGGGGGATGGTTGGGGGGGGGGGGGGGTGTAAAAATTAAAAAACGGCAAAATCAATAAAAAATAATTTAGGAAAATTGAACTCAAGGAATTTTCGTAATTCGAAAAAATGGCGGAGTTACGACTGTCTGAAGTAATATAAATGCGCTGCGGCCGTACCTTTGATCCAATCTTCACCAAATTTTCATTGGATCTCCTCTTAGTAGCTAGCGTTCGCCAAGTCAAAAATTTTTCGGCAATACGGGCGGCTTTCCCCACGTTGCGCTGGCATTATGAAGCCCTCTGAGAGCCCCTACGTGTTGCATACCTAATTTCAGCATATTTATTCACGATTTCGTTATTGTTGATATTTTTAGCATAAATTTTGGTCAAAACGTTTTCGTGGGAGGGGGGAGGAGGGGGTACCAAAATTGATCTTGATCTTTTGATTTTTGAAAAACTACCTCTCACCTTAGAACTTTATTGGTAAAACAGTAGGAAACATTGCTTAATTAATCAATTAATCAATTAAAAGTTAAAGAATTCAAAAAATTATGTCCAAGAGTTGAAAGTGCCCCTTGCATGTACAACTCGTCAGTCGCCTTGCAGTGAGATTTTAAAAAAGGTTTAAATATTCAAAAAACCGTCTTATTACGACTTTTCTTCGCTTGATTTTGCTCTTAACGGTCTTTTTTTAATGTTTTAGAGCCAAAACATCCTTAAAAATCTAATGAAGACGCCTTTTAACTTCAAAAACTAAAAATATCGCCCGCACTAGTTTGAATCTTCCCGCGCCAAATGGGAGCGATTACTTGATTAACTTCAATTAATGAATAGCATCAATCAATTTCTAATTATTCTATTTCTTTAGTTAACCTTATAAAATGAATCCGTGTGAAATTTCGTGGCAAAATATGCTGTTATTCCTCCGTGCGAAAAAGAAAAAACAAATGGCCGGCGTGCTATTTTTGCTTTCGTACGCCGGAGATACTGAATATTTCGTCTCGAAATTTCACAGGATTCATTTTACACGTTAAACTAAAGAAATAGAATAATTAGAAATTAATTGAAGGTGTTAAATTTTATGATGATCAAGTATTCTTTGCGCCGAAATTCAAACTGGCGCGAACTATAATTTTAGTTTTTGAAGCTTAATACGCTTTCCTTTGATTTTTTATGACTCAAGTCATTGAAAAGTGTCTAAAACCAGGAAAAAAGAACAAATACGAGCAGTTTAGGTATTTTTTACCGAGAATTCGGAATTTTTTAAAAATTACTTTGTCGAAAAGTAAAACCCACCCGTTGCTGTACAACTTCGCACTCCCCTACACAACTTAATTTGGGAAAAATCTGATAAATTAAAAAACGGCTTTTTAAGACTTCTGATCGTATTGATTGGTGTTTTTAGGTCTTTAGGAACGTTATTAAGCCTAAAAATATTTTAAAAAATTAATGGAAAGCTCAATTTAGCTTCATAAACTTAAAATATCGGGCGCGCCAGTTTGAATTTCGGCGCAAAAAGACTTGATCATCATAAAATTTAACACCTTCAATTAATTTCTAATTATTCTATTTCTTTAGTTTAACGTGTAAAATGAATCCTTGTGAAATTTCGAGACGAAATATTCAGTATCTCCGGCGTACGAAAGCAAAAATAGCACGCCGGCCATTTGTTTTTTCTTTTTCGCACGGAGGAATAACAGCATATTTTGCCACGAAATTTCACACGGATTCATTTTATAAGGTTAACTAAAGAAATAGAATAATTAGAAATTGATTGATGCTATTCATTAATTGAAGTTAATCAAGTAATCGCTCCCATTTGGCGCGGGAAGATTCAAACTAGTGCGGGCGATATTTTTAGTTTTTGAAGTTAAAAGGCGTCTTCATTAGATTTTTAAGGATGTTTTGGCTCTAAACATTAAAAAAAGACCGTTAAGAGCAAAATCAAGCGAAGAAAAGTCGTAATAAGACGGTTTTTTGAATATTTAAACCTTTTTTAAAATCTCACTGCAAGGCGACTGACGAGTTGTACATGCAAGGGGCACTTTCAACTCTTGGACATAATTTTTTAAATTCTTTAACTTTTAATTGATTAATTGATTAATTAAGCAATGTTTCCTACTGTTTTACCAATAAGTTCTAAGGTGAGAGGTAGTTTTTCAAAAATCAAAGATCAAGATCAATTTTGGTACCCCCTCCTCCCCCCCTCCCCGAAACGTTTTGACCAAAATTTATGCTAAAAATATCAACAATAACGAAATCGTGAATAAATGCTGAAATTAGGTATGCAACACGTAGGGGCTCTCAGAGGGCTTCATAATGCCAGAGCAACGTGGGGAAAGCCGCCCGTATTGGCCGAAAAATTTTTGACTTGGCGAACGCTAGCTACTAAGAGGAGATCCAATGAAAATTTGGTGCAGATCGAACCAACGGTACGGCCGCAGCGCATTTATTATTACTTCAGACAGACGTAACTCCGCCATTTTTTCGAAGTTCGAAAATTCCTTGAGTTCAATCTTCCGGATTTTTTTTTTTATTAATTTTAACGTTTATTAATTTTTACACCCCCCTCCACCCAACACCATCACCCCCAAATAATAATTGCGTCTAATTGAAATTTGAGTGTGACCATTGTCTCCGCCGTTAAAAAACGTGAAAAATGATACCTCATTTACTGGGGTTTCTATAAGAATTAGAGAAATTAAAGTTTCGCGGATGATATGCAAATTAGGCCGCGCGGCGAGATAATTACCACGTGCTCTAGGGTGGTGAGGATTGGAAACAAGGGCGGGCGGGAGGAGAGTGAAGTCGGGGTGCCTCTTAATGAGAGCGGTAGGTGAAGAAGGGGGGTACGTGGGCAAATGGCGGACCGGGCTCGGTTGTAGCCGAGGTGAAACGACATTCGAATATTATTTGGCGGGAACGCAAAGGTTTTAGAACGTTTTAGGCTTCGAAGAGTGTTCGGATTTCGTCGTTTTCAACTTTGAGCGATTTTAGAGTATAAGTTTCGAAGGGGCATAGTTCCTCCGGAGGAGGTATTGCAGCCGGAGGAGGTATGCACAATTTATATATATATATATATATATATATTAGCACGATAACTGGAGCAATTTTAATGTGAGGGTGACGATATCCGGTATTTAGAGCTTTTATCTCAATAGCTCGGACGAGTTCGTTAATGGCTGAAATCGGACCAGCGATTCACCTACTTTACTTAGGGCTTAAAAGACAAAATTGGCATTTTCTATTGAAATCCTAGTCCTTTTGCAAAAAAAAACTTTAAGACCTCTGCGAGGGCGTGTAAAAAATTAATTAAAGCAGGTTTGGACGAGCCAGGCGCAAAATATTGAACTAGCTAAACTTTAAAACAAATTTGAATTTATACCGGGAAATTATTAAATATTTTATTAATAAAATTATCAGATGTTTTTCTAGGGGCTCAGTGGCGCAATTTTTCTTATATCATCATTTTTATAACATAATTATATTTTGTGTTTATACATTTTAATTTTAATCATGAAAAGAAATCTACCTTTTAGTCCCTGCTACCGCAGGGTCATTATTTTTTATCGGATTTGGAAGATTTATCTGAAAAAAAATTTACCTGCGGGACGCAATTGGTCTGTGCTAGAACACATCACGTTTCTCATGTTACTCTCTACCATTTTTATAAGTTCTCCTCCGGTGGAACTTTCCCGAGATGAAAAAAAAAAATAAACGAGGGAAAATTTCTTGTGAAGAGGTGAAACGCAAAGAGGTGATGGAAAAGGCGCGGCGGGTAGAAATAGGGAAGAGGGGGTAGCTCATTTGGTAAACGTTCTAGGACAATGGAAGCTAACGAGTCAGACTTTAAAGGATCCCGCCCTCCCTTGCCCTCGACCCTTTTCTATACCGCCTTGGGATTGGCCAATTTCATTGAGGCTTCGTTAAAATCTCGTTATCACTTTGAACGAAGAGGGAGGGAAAAAAAAACGGAAATAGAGAGAGAAAAGGGTAAAAACTCTTCATAAAAAAATCCTAGGAGCTAATTAAAGCACAATGAATTTTAAAATTTCTTATTATAAATTAATTATTAATTAAAAAAATATATTAAGCATTTCTAAGCAACCTCCTGGATTTCGGGCGTTCGAGATAATATTGTAGTAAGCCGAGTTACCAAATAAGAGGAGCACTAATGGCCGCCATAAAAACGATTCTTGGGAACTCAGATGATCAAAATTAACATTAAAGCCATCCAAGATTTTTCTTGAAAAATTGTTAATTTTGATTTTTCTTGAAAATCTTTTAAAATTTAATCATTTTATTTTTTTCAAACCTTCTTCAATTTCTTGGATTGAAAAAGCGATTTACTCCAATTTCGTCTGAACGGAAATAAGGTTTTGTGCCTCTAAGACAGAAACTGTCACTTGCAGTTTACCTTTCTCGTCCTGCCCTTTCTCAGGGGAGAGGAAAAGCCGTTCGGATTTAACAACGCTAATTGACCGAAGGGTAAGAAGAGGGTGGGAAGGCTTTCGGTCGATATCCGATCCCTTATTAAAAGGATTTTTTTTTTCTTTCAATATTGTCATTTAAATAAAATAAAGTTTTAAAAAATAAAAAATTTTAAAAGGGCCTTCTAAGAGCATTTTCCTGTTTAGCAACAATGAAAGGGAATTTTTATTCGAATTTTGAATATAATCATCCTGAGGTTATACAAAAGCACAAATGAATTTCGATTTTAAAAAATAAAAAGGCTTGAGATTTTTTTCAGAACAGCTCTAGTATGGGAACTGATAAATAAAAAGTTATTGAGCAAAAAACGATTAATATTTTTTGGAAAAACTAATTTCTAAAAAAGACAAAAATTTTATGTCATTTTCTGTTAGACAAAACTGCCGAGGGTCAGTAAGCCTAGAGGGGTGCAAATCCCCGGCTTTCTTCGAAGTTTTTTCTGGATTAAACAGCTTCCCTTGGACCCTTATCCACAATTTGTTGCAGACCGCGGGGTTCTATATTTTTACTCTAAGTTTTTAGGCGTATTTTTCAACTTGCGGTGGAAATTGGAGAAGTGTAAATTTATAACTGGGTAGTTTCGGAGTAGAAATATGATTTGATAAGTTTGAACGAAAAGAGGACACTATCAAGGAAGCTATCCGTCATTATGAATCACACGAGATCCAGGAGAACGATCCATCTTGAAAAAGAAAAATCGCGTTAAGAAAAATAAGGGTTCCAGGGAATGAATTTAAAAAAAACCTTTGAAAGAATGGTTTTAAGTATGAAAAAATAAAGGACTTGTTTTATTTAATTTTTTATCGTTCGTTTTCCTTTTTTTAATTAGCCTTCAGAAGGTAACATATTAATTAAAAGCTACCCCCTCTTAAATTCTTTCGCGTAATAAAAAAATCCAGGAGGGAGGTTTTTCCTTTTTACGGAACTCTAAAAGCGTCTCAATAAGGCCGGGGGTAGTTAATAAGGGCGAAAAGGTCTCCACAGTAACGGGACACGCCCGAAACCTGTTGCCAGGCGACATTCATTCACCGAGAAACATTGTCAAGTTTCCACATCAACGATTTCCAACGTCAGGATCCTTCAAGCCCCCCCTCTACCATCCTTCTGTCGCACTCCTTTTCCCTTTTTAGATATCTCATTTTACGTTTAATTTCGTGTTTTTAAATAATTCAACTACTAAGAAATTTAATCCATTTAAAATATTGAATTTCATGTCCATCATCCTTCAGTTAAAATGTCTATAATTTTATTTTGTAAGTCTTCTTTTATAAATTATTCAAAATTTTAATTATATTAATAATTTCATATAGTTTTTTTTTTCTAAACCCGGAAAAATACGGAAGTTTCATGAAATCCAGACAGTATTTGAAAAAACGATCTTTATCTACAATGTTATTGGATATCATATAGTTTAATAAATGTCAACTAGATACACAAAAAGCAAAAAAGGGGAATTCGATTTATCACGTTTGATCCTTTTAATAAAGCCAGTGTTTGAACTGCCGACAGGATAAAAAATATTTTAATTTATCATGGCAATAAAGAACTTTATTTATATTTTTTATCTTATTTTGGAGGATTCACGTATAGTTTGATATTCGAGAATTTTATTACTGGGGCCCCTAGCAAATAGATCGGGAGGGATGATTGAGTTAGAAACGCTGACACAATAAGGTGTCCCTTCCTCGCCTAGTTAACTGTGTAAACCCTGACAACTCTGTAAATATTTAGACGAAACCCTTCCTCCCAAGGTCCTTTCCATGCCACCCTTTCTTCGGTATAAACCCTTTTTCGAGGATCCAGATCATTTCGAGGACTGAAAATATTTGAAGTTTTTCACGCTCTATTCGCTTTCAATAAACGTTTTAGATTTTGACTCTCCTAAAGAAAATCCTTTTAAAAAAATACACTTTTATATTGTATCTTCTTAAAATAAATGTAGTAATTGTAAAAATTTTACTAGGGGATAAATATAAAAGTAGCCTGCCTGTAATATATGGGGTAGAACGAAGTACAGGTTAACGTTATAGAAGGGATCTTTAGGGCTGAACGACGGCAGGGTCATGAAAATGTACTTCAGCTCCTCACCCCCACCTTCCCCTGCCATCCTGTCTTGGAGAACACCGACGGAAAAACGGGTAGAGCTTGAGGTCGTTAAAAGAAAAGACTGAGCTCAGCATTCAACTTAGAACCCATTATTATATTCTATACAAAAAAACGGAGGATGAGAAATCAATAATTTTAAATCAGGAAGTTTCGTTATTAAAATTTTGACCCTCATCATTGAATAGACAAGGATTGTTTAGTTTAGTCTGCAAAAAATAAATTTTTTGCCGACGAGAGGTGAATCTTCAAATACTGGCCATTATGTAAAAATGGTCTTAACAAAAAGGGGGAATCGTCGAATAAAAGATTTTCTTTTTTTTCCATCAAATTAATTTTAAAAACTTCTAAAACCAGATAATATGGAAATCTTTGTACTGGAAAATTGGTGGGAAAACGCCAGAAAATCTAGAAACGAGGTTTTTATGGCCGAAAATTTAAGAAGTCCTTAGATCTGATGAAAAGGTGGTTTCTTAGCCAAAATATGTATGGAAGCGGTAAAAAGGCGGTTCCTCTAGCCAAAAAACAACAGCTAAAGCCCAAAATTGTTGTAAAAACTGGGTAACATGGGCAGGAAAAAAGGGGAAAAGGTGTTTAGGGAGAAAAGACGGCCACTGCCGACCGACAAAGTGAGCTGTGCTTAACCAATTATTTTTCTTGCAATTTCTTAACTAATATTTACTGTAATTTTTCTTTTTCAGACCGGAAAACATTATCATAGAACGTCCTTGCTCATTAAAGCTTTTAATCACAAGTTTAGACTGGATCTTGAGCTCAATACGTAAGTAAAAAATAATTGCATTCCTTCTCTTTTTACAATTTCCTCGCGTGCAACAAAAAGAAATCTGATATCGTGAAGATGTTTTTTTTTTATAAAAACAATACCGGTAATACAATAGAAGCTTCAAACAGCGCACGTAACGCTTATTTTCCGAGTAATTTATTCACTTCCTTTTATATGAAATTGGATAGAATCTAAACTTGTAAAATAAAAAAAAATAAGGGAAAGAGGCGGATATTGGGTTGACGGCGGAGCGGTTCTGAAAGGGGGAGGATTGAAATTCCGATGTTTTATTGCTCACTTTTGATAAATGGCCTTTCTTGGGGCATTGTTTTGAAGGATGACACCCATTGTTACAACTTAATCTGGTTTTATGGGGTTAAACGTACATTAAGGTCTGAATACAGTCCAGTTAGGTTAACTAACTGGGGAATAATTAAAAACATTTTGTGCTCGGGTGACGAAATTCTAGACCATCGGTTTTTTAAACACAAAAATCTTCTCGTAGTTCAAAACTGTGGACCATCTGCTGCACACTAGTAGACTTACAGGCTTAAACTTAATTTTAGCGCTTAAATTTGGTGATTTTATTGCGTTCAAGTATATCTCCTAGGAATTTAATAAGAACGGTTAAAATACCTCTAAAATGTCTCATTTTGATGTAATGGTGGAAGGAATTTATCGATGTGGTAGAAACAGCGACAGCAGCTTATGTTACAGTTAACAATGAAGGCCGTTCGAATGATGAATTTACTCGTTTTGAGGTCGTTGAGGTTGTCTGAGATTTGGTGAGAAGTGGTCAGGTAAAGGGCTCCTTCACTTGAGAATTTATCAGGACGGCTTTAATAAAAGAAAATGGAGAGGAAAACTCATTTCCTTAATTTAAAGCAATTTTTCTTTCTTTGTCCTCGACATATTTCGTGATACGAGAGGACGAAAAAAATTGAAGAAAATTTTTTTGTGGATTTAGGAGTTTCTCAATTCCATGTTTTGAAAAGTCTAGTTGAGTGACAGTTGAAAAAGTTTTTAATTGTCGCCCTCCCTTTTCACTTCCCGGTGTCGAGATGCAAATCCCGTGAAGGCGACGTTCGAGGGAAGGAGTTTTCCGACGAACTAAGTTTTCCTTCATTTCAAGCACGTCTGCGATTTCAATTAGCTCTTCTTCCAAAAGGGTAGGAGGACCTCTTTTGTCAATCTGTCCCTCCCTCTCTCTCCTCTCTACCCTGAAACTATCTCCCTCGCCACTCGAGGCGAAGTTAAATGGTCGGAGAGGGTCGGACGTGACTTGCGTTCACTCCGTCCCGACGTCACGTCACAACTAAATCACGGATCTATAATTAGTCGCGTATACCCACGAACTCCCACGAGAAATCGTTACCGAGAATTTCTCCAATAAAAAGTTTTTTTTTTTTGGAAAAATTAATTTCGCATCATTTCGACAAAAGACCGGATATTGTCTGAAAGTGATATTTGAAAACCGTTTTTCCTTCATTTGGCTAAAACCCACGCTATCGAATTACTCAGGGAACGCAACAAGTCTAAAGTGGTCTATTTCCAAAATCGATGTTCCCCTTTTTTTTGTCTTATAAAAAAAATACTAAAAACGAACAGACCAAACAATTTAAATTGGAGAAAACACAGTTTTAACCTTTGTCAATTCCCCCGTCATGTAGGAGGCGGGTGGGAAAGAAGGGAGGGTTTCAATTAATTGTAGGGAATGAGAGACTAAGCGAGGGAATCGTCGGTTGGGATTAGCGAGGGTACAAAACAAGCGGGCGTAGAATACCCACCCTCCCGACACATCATCCCCTACCCAACTGCGTCCCCCCAGCCCATTCCACTGTCGGAAAGGTTATTTGCAACACAAATGGACTTGGCCCCAATCAGAGTAATTCACGTGATAATGACAAGGGAGGCGCATGCCTCCGTTTCCAGAGCGAATTCGGACTATGGAAATGGGTGAGGGTGGAGGCTTTTTAGGTTTAAAAAAGGGGGAAGGACAGAAAAAAACAATTAAGGTCAGCGGGAAAATAAAACAAATTAAACCTCTCAATGATCCTTTCGGTCCGAAATACAACCTGCTGACAACACAATCCAGTAAAATGAAGGTGGACTTTAAAGAAAACGGCAGGTGTTAAGTGAATTCTTTAACCTCAAAAACGTTTTTAATAAAATTCTTTTATAAAAGTTCCTTAAATCTCATTATTTTCACAGCCTGCTTTAATTTTTTTATCGTTGAGTAAAAAGTCATAGAGAGCTCACTAAGGGGAAATTGATGGTTTAAAAAGTGGTTGCAAATAGGATCCCTGGATCTCGCCACTGTCGGATTTACTCAAGGAGGAGAAGGTGGTTTAATAATAGTGTACTTTCATCCCCCCTTAAAATAGGGGGGGAGGGAAAAAAGATGTATTTGGACTTCTATTTCTTTGGACCGAGAAAACCTTCTTTCAACGGATTTTCGGAAGCTCTCCTTTTTTAGGCCTTTTTCTCGTTATTCTTCTCGTCCCTATTTTTCAGATTTTCGAGGGCTCGGAGAATTTGGAGAATTTCCATAATTTTTTTACCAGGAAACTTTTTTCCTGATTTAATGCGATTTCCTCTTTATTTCCGACAAAAACTCTCCCACTCAGAGAGAGTTCATCAGGTTTTTGAACTTCACCCATCTCTTTTGTTCGTTTTTCACCAAAACAGACGTTTTAGATTTTTTGGAGCTCCTTTTGACTACGTTTTCAAGCGTCTTTCGTTTTTATCGCGTCCTTCCACCACTGGAGACATCACGTTCGTGTTAGTCTAACATTTGTAGGTTGAAAAGTTGAGCTCTTTCGCTGTTTAAAAGGTGTAGTTTGTAAATAACCCGTTTTTCCGGGTTCTGACGTCCTCTTAAGCCCTCAAGCTTGATCTATGTCCAGCTTTTACCTGCGAATCTATCATCCTGTCCTCAGGAAGTGCTCTTAACGTTCACCCTCTTTGTCAGAACAACATTCCGCTTAAAAAGAATACCATCTCTGTCATATTTTTACTTAAAAAAAGAGAGCAATTTGATGCAATTAAATTTAATTAGAAGACGAGGAATGTACGATAACGAAAATAAGCCCCTTAAAAGGACGTCGGCGTATTCAAAAGCCAAGTTGACATCCTCGTTAAACAAGTTTCAAGTTTCATCATTACCATAATGCATAAAATTATTTGAAACTTTGAAACATCAAACGATTTTCCAGATATTAAATTTCTACCGACTGCTACAAACTTGCCAATCTTTATCTCAAAGAGAAAAATTTGTAACCTGAAAGGGGTCGCAGAAAATGGGGTTACAAAACGGTTTTTATTCACATGACGGGTTGCTGATGGCCCCCTCGGGCCTCGTTTTAACTCGTGATTTTAACAAAATATGATTTTATCCGGATTACAAAGAGTGCTTTTTAAAAAACCAACTTCACTGAAAATGCAAATTGCGAGTAATAATGCATGTATGAGGGTTTTACATAAAACAAAACTCAAAATATAACCTCGATACAATAACCAAACAAGCACATTACCGTGTAAATCTAGACTTCTATCAATTTTGTTATTGCTCATATTTAATCCTTTTTCAATTGAGGAATATCCGTTTTTTTTTTCAAATTTTTTAAAAATTATAATTTTACCTTGATTAAAAAATTTTAACAAAAAAAGAAGCCCTGAAGGTAAGAATTCCTTCTTAAAGCCTATCATTATGACCTTGGAGGCTCCGTATGACCAACCTCAATATTTTCCTTTTGAAAGCTAAAATCATGTCGTTTAAGATGTACACTTATCGTTTAAAATTTCAAGTATTTTTACACTTCAAATAAAATATTCAATAAAAGTATCTTTTTATAAATTTTTCCTTTGTCTTTCTTGACGTTATTAATATTTCAGTTTTTTGAAGATCAAACGCCCATGAGGCACTTTACCCCTTCCTCAACCCCGTCGCCGGCTCGCTGCTACCGTTCTGGCCGAAATTGCTGCCACTTTTTTTTTCTCTCCCTCATCTTATTATTCTCTTCCGGTAGACTTGACACCGTGAAAAAAAAAAAGGAAGACCAAGAAAGAGGAGAAAAGGTCTCATTATTTTCTGACAGAGATGAAATAATAAAAGAAGAAGTAAAAAATTGAAAAAATTGATTTTTGACCGACGTCCGAAGGCTTAATTTTCAAGCAAGTTGTTTGTGTTTAGCTGACTATAGAATGTACGGTAGATATAATCCTATTGGTGTAATCCCGGATTAAACGCTAGAGAGCGTCCGGAGCCCTACGAGGATCATGAACCAAACTCTGGATTTATCTATGGAGTTATAGTTGAACATTAACAGTTAGCTTATGTATATTATTGAATCTAATTCAATTTTAGGGGGAAATCCTCTCAAATTCATTAAGCAACCACGTAGCAAGATAAAGTCATTAAGTTCGAAGTGGTTGAAATTGATCTTATACATCATGAATTTTAAGCTCCAAAATCTATAAAAACTTCTTCATATTGCATTTAACAATTATTAAGGTTTTTGTGAGGGAGAGAGATGAAAAATACGGATATTCCACGACCGGTTTCGGCGTAATACGCCTCATCAGGTGGACTATTTCCTCATTTTTCACTCTCATCTCATTTTCTACTTGACCTTTACTATGTGGTATAAGTGAGACAGCGGGGCGGGAAGGTAAACAGAATCTGTCTGTTTTTTAAGACCCTCCGTTGTCTCCATACCTCCCAGTATCGGCCATACACTACCTCTTTATATTGGGTAGATGCCCCTATTGTTTTTTTTTTTTTTTTTTTTTTTTTTTTTTTTTTTTTTTTTTTTTTTTTTATCAGGGAAATATCATTGCATTTTAACAATTATTAAGGTTTTTTGTGAGGGAGAGAGAATGAAAAATACGGATATTCCACGACCGGTTTCGGCGTAATACGCCTCATCAGGTGGACTATTTCCTCATTTTTCACTCTCATCTCATTTTCTACTTGACCTTTACTATGTGGTATAAGTGAGACAGCGGGAAGGTAAACAGAATCTGTCTGTTTTTTAAGACCCTCCGTTGTCTCCATACCTCCCAGTATCGGCCATACACTACCTCTTTATATTGGGCAGATGCCCCTTTTTTTTTTTTTTTTTTTTTTTTTTTTTTTTTTTTTTTTTTTTTTTTTTTTTTTTTTTTTTATCAGGGAAATATCATTGCATTTTAACAATTATTAAGGTTTTTTGTGAGGGAGAGAGAATGAAAAATACGGATATTCCACGACCGGTTCGGCGTAATACGCCTCATCAGGTGGACTATTTCCTCATTTTTCACTCTCATCTCATTTTCTACTTGACCTTTACTATGTGGTATAAGTGAGACAGCGGGAAGGTAAACAGAATCTGTCTGTTTTTTAAGACCCTCCGTTGTCTCCATACCTCCATATTGCAATAAGATTATTTTTTGCCCTCTTCTTCCTTAAAGAAGTTATTGTGATACCCTCGACGTCGGTTTTTGGGGAAGGGTCCTCCAGTTTTTTTTCATTTTCAGATTCTAGACCTCTTAGTGAATACACCCATATACGTAATTTTTATGTTGAGTTCGCCATTTTTTCCCCTTTAAATAAGTACGTAAAACCGAAACTTTAAAAAGCTAATATCTCGAAACTACGTTTTGTCGAGTTCGCCCTTCGTACCCGGAGCGCCTCATATGTACTACCATTTTGCACGACAGATAAGTCATGCGGGTTTGCCTATCTTTGAACCTGCTTTTGCATTACAGGTGCCGATGGGGCATAAAAAATTTGGTGAAAATCGTTTCGAAACTGTGACCGTGAAATGTTCTGTGAAAATGCTACGGACGGCCGGCCGGTACCAGAGACAAAGTTGAGATCGGTAAAGATGAATATTCGATTTGACCCTCTGGGGTCTGGAAGACCCTTCCCCAAAAACCCGGAGGGTATCACAATAACTTCTTTAAGGAAGTTAATTATACTACTGAGGTCTCTCCGTCATTCATTAACCACTGATCCAGAAGTGGGGTTAAAAAATTGTTTTTTGAGTTTTTCATTCTCGTTATAAACATGTTAAAAACGGAATTAATGCCGAGTTGGAAAGCAATTTTCGACGTTTCCCGGATAACTAATTGAGAGTCAGAATACATGGAACATTCCGAGGGGTTTTAGTATTAAATCGGCTAACTATCCAAACAATGGGTTGAGAGGGAATGATTGAAGATGGGTGAGGGTTTTCGGGTTGGAGGAGGGGGGAAATTATGATGGATGACGAGAAGATTAATATATTACTTTGCCTTATTCCTCTCCACTCTGGAGCCCTGCACCTCTCATCCAAACGCCGCCAGTCAGACCCCCGTCATTTTCCCTCCCTTCCGACAAGAACCTCCTTTTCGAGCTCCCTAACAAACTCCGTGATTACGAAAGATGAACTCGCAGAATTTACTCGAAATAAAGCTCAAGAATTTTATGACGAAATATACTAGTCGTTAATGTGTCTGTTTAAAAAAAACAAGGGAAGGATAATTATTTTAACTTGCGGCGCTCACTTTTTGGCTTCCTTAAGCGAGGTCTCGCGGAAAGTGGATCTTTTTAGGGCTCATTTTTAGTTTAGATGGAGTAGGATGTGGATTAAACGTTAGGGTTTATAGGGCAATTAAGGCCTTTTTAAGCTCAATAAAAGTTTATCGCTCAGTCAAGCAACTTGGAATAATTTTTTGTTTGTAGGTATGTGTGTAAATTATATTTTGTTGCTTTGAGAAACCTTAAAAAAATTTAAAATGTTTATGATCTTTTTCGAACAAAATTTATTCACAAAATAATAAGTAAATTTTAATTAATGTTCTTTGACGCGAGACACTTTTAAACTGAAGAGTCAGATGACTCGAACATGAAATAAACTATAAATAAAACATATGTTTTTACACCTCCCCAAGGTTTGAAGGATTCAAATTTAAACTCGTTAAGTGTTTGTTAGGTGCAAAATCTGTGAAGTATTTAGGACATACAATCTCAAAGAATCGACTTTCACCATCTCAAGATAGATTCGAAAACTAAGAAGTCCATCAGATCAGGCGTAAGAAATATCCTAGGTTCGATTAATTTCTTTTTGAAATATATTAAACATAGCGCTTCAAAACTCGAACCTCTTCATCGACTATTAAGGAAAGGAGTGGGATAAAGAATACAGCGTCGATCGACCTACTAACTTCGTAAAAATAATAGGTTCCCTTAGCTTGATGCAGCTGTTGCAATCCTGCACAAAACTGATCTGGAGTATGTGCTACTGCGAAAAGTCTGTGGGAACCACAAAACATATGTTCTAAATAAATTATCATCATTCTTCAGAGTAAAATACATGACACACACACAACTTCTTTCTTCATTTCTTTCTTTCTAAATTTAGTGGTGATGAGTCTCTTTTCAAGTTGGAAGAAAAACAAAAATTTTGAAATTAATGTTCTTTGACGCGAGACACTTTTAAACTGAAGAGTCAGATGACTCGAACATGAAATGAACTATAAATAAAACATATGTTTTTACAAATGTTTGTATTAAAATAGGTATATCAATTGTATAGACTAAATAAAACTCTCCATGGTTTTTTTCTACCCAATTGAGCCTTCGGAGAGCAAATTCCGCCCAACCCTTCCCCACTCGACGCCCCCCCCCCCTCACCCCGCGTCGTCTCTATTTTCTATTCAGTTAAAATGCTCTCGAATTTGAATAACTCTGTGAGTGGAATTGGCTCAAACGGCGAGCGTAGAGAGAGTGGCCCTGATGGGGGGCGGTAAAAAGCCAACCTCCCCGGGAGAGAGGCAGGGAAGAAAACGAGGACTGTTTGCCTTTGTGGAAGGCCTACCCCGCGCGCCGGACCCCGGGCTTTCATTCCGTGACAGCTCAACCGTTCTATTTGTCGGGAGCATAGCGTTTATTGCGATTGTTCCAACAGAAGGACGACGTTATTAAGCTGGAAACAAATAACGTAGGAAAGGAGTCACGTCGGAAGAGTCTTCAGAAAATCATGTATTTTAAACTTCTCTCGTTTGACTTTCGTGTTTATTGAGTGTAAATCCGTGAAGAGAAACTCAGATTGATTTGCGGCTTCGAGGGTCAAACCCCTCGAGGCAGTCTCATGTTGTACAAAGCCTCGGACCCTCTCCGTTTTCCGCCGCAATCACTACCAAATAACTCAACTGGTGACAGCCCTTTCAAATCTCTTATATCAACTTCCATTTTTTCTATACCATCTATTCAAAAGGACTTTTTTTAAACTTTTCATCCCAAATTTACGCTTTTCAAGTCTCATAATCCTCAGAGCATCCTGATTAAAAATTTCAAACCAGAGTAAAATTGCTGTTGAAAATTTGCTTAACTTAAAGGCTCTAAACATTTCACATTTTGTCAAACTCTATTGTGTACGTTTGTGACAACTGTGTGTTTGACATCTGTAGATAGAAGGGCTCCTCCATCAAAAGTAAAAGCCTTCCTATCTTAGGAGGCCACTCGAGACGTTTTCTCAGGCAAGAATATTTACATCAAGATCACGCCTCTTGTGCACTTCACGAACACCTCTTATCTCACGATATAACGAATCTAATTTTCCGACGCCAATCTCAACGTCCTCTTATTGTAAACCATTTAAGGCTCTTTTTTGTTTATCGTCTGAAATATTTAATGTAACAATACGCATGTTCCATTCTATCTTTCGAGAGGTTCTCCTAAAAGGAATTTTTGAAGCGGGATAATCCTTTTTTTGGTAGAATGCCCGGCGGAGGATGTGAAAGAACATCCGGAGAAAAGGAGCATTATATATTATTTTCAACAATCTTTTTTTCCTAAAAAAAATTATTAAATGAGAAAAATCAACAATAGACTCTTAAGTCACCTAGGTCTTTTGGCCACTTCATTCAGAGAGACCTACGCCATGGAAAAATGGCTGAATCTCCGTTTTCATCTCTAAAACTCGTTTTATTTCCAAAATCCATTTAAAATTTATGGATTGGTCATTAGACAGTAAAAGTGACATTTTGACCGCAACCGCAATCCGATGATAAAGTGTTCAAATAATGGGCAAAAAGCACGATTTTACCCGACGTCGGCATAATTAGCCGAGTGGAGGAAAAAAAAGGCCCTGAAGATAATTCCGCAAAAGGAGTCCTCAGAGGGTGGAAAAAGCTATCGGGTCACGTAAGAAATCCGAGGCAATTAATGTCTCGGACTCAATGAAACCTTTCGTTTTTGCCGGTCTCCAATTGGTTAGTCTGTCATCCAATTTGTAAAATTGGCCTTAGGTCAGAACTTTTTTTTTCACCATTAATTTTTTTTTTTGTTCGCAGGCAACTTCTGGCGCCAAATTTGATGCAGAAACACTTCCTACCGAGCGGTGCTGAACAAGTATCAAAACAAGTAAGTTTAAAAGACCTTTTTATTTCTTTATATTTTATCAAGATCTTTTTCATATTTTGTTTCTAACGTTGGTGGGCAGGATAAAAAGTTTATTCTTTCAACTTTATCTTCCTTTTACAAACGTCTTTCTTTTTTTCTTCTTTATTCTGAGATTTTTCAACGAAAAAGATTAGCGGAACCGAAAGAAAATAAACTTCTGAGACTTACAATTTTTCTTTTTTTTACCACAGAAAACTATGATTCGTATTTTTAGCCCTTAATCCATGTTAATTATTTATAAATGTTCCATCGACGGTCTCAATGAGAGACTTTCTGAAGGACAATTTTTGTATTCAGAAAGTTGAGATCACTATTTTTTTAACTGTTCTTTCTTCTATAAAAGGGATTTTTTTAAATGAAACAAAAGCTAATTGTTGTTAATTAACATGTAACCCTTGGGCTTTGAAGCGAGAAGCGATTTTCGGATTACGTTCTGCATATTCATAACGTCATAAAGGGACCGGTTAAAAGCTAAACATGAGAGGCACAGTTCCCCTCCTATCTATCGTCCTCTTCAAATTAACTGCACTTTCTATATATCTATAAATTTTTTTTCCATCTAAAACGTTTTAACTGCTTTTTTCCTTATCCGGAAACTGTTTATTTTCGGACGGGAAACGTCCCCAATTACTTTTCGTCCTTTATTTTCTTTCAATGTACTTTCGTTGCTAAGTAAACGGAGAGTAATAACGTCCAGAGATGGGGAAAAAAAAGAGAAATATTTATTGTTGTTATTTTCTTCTTTATTATGATTCGATTAATATTTATTAGCCATTATTCGAGGGTTACCCATCCATTAATCAGAGTCTCCGTTCACCTCCGAGGGACCTCTAAATTGGGATTTGCCTTCCATTTACATTTAATTAACAGCTCATCTGCTTTCGAAGACATTTCTTTATTTAAATACGTACTTTTCTTTTCCTTGAATTTTAATTTGAAAGAGCAAGTGGTGTATTAATCAGGTTTCTCAACTGTCTTGAACAGGAAGTAAAATGAGGGTGGGAGAGAACTAGTTCTCGAGTCAACCTTTGGGAAAGGGAGGGCGTCTCTTTGTCTAGTTTAAGTTCTTCGAAATACGTTTCCTTGTACCCGCTAGGGAGGATGTAAATTATAAGGGCCAAAGTGGGCTTAAAGATCCAAGTTTAGAGTTGAACTTACAGAAGCTTTCGGAAAATTTACGACAAACAGGCTTAAAAAATCGTTTGTTTAGAAATCAGAAAAAAAATTTAAGGTCCCATATAAATTCGTTCTATTGTTTGAGAGAAGAGGCTCCCTTAGTTTCCTGTATTTGGTTAACAATTGTCTCATCAGGGAGTTTGAATCAATAGGAGTTTGGTGGCGTGCCCGAGGTTCGGGAAAGGGAGGAAACGCTTTGAGTCTCATGAAATGTTCATGAGAGCTCGTATCTTAGAGGGACGCCACTATGAATACTCGCCCTTTTAGGGCCTTGTCGCGGTGGAAGAGATGGTGAAGGGAGGGGTGAGTGAAACTGCCCTTATATTTTATTTAAGTCACTTCCGACTCAATTTCTAAATATCGATCCCTTTCCGAGATTGAATCCACCATCGGCCTTGTTTTTTTCTTCTCTCTTCCCGGACATTTAATTCTCAAATAATAGTTAGTATTGTTCCTTGGATAAACATTTAGGGAAAAAAAGAAAAGGGGCGAAAAGTTTCGAGAGAAAAAAAAAGGCCAGACTGCCTTTGAGGGAAAGAAAGGAGCAAAAGTCGGAGAGAAGTGGAGGAAATAGCTCCTAGAAAATTATTCAAACGTTCAAAGAAGAAAAAGAGCATTTATAAACGATATAAGCATCAGCATAATAATGAATATTAAAAACCTTAAGAAGGCCTCCTGATAGCGGTCAATGCTGATAGAGGGTAATGCAATAGCATCCTTTTTGAAAATCATATCGTTCATTTCATCAAAAGTCAAAGTTTTAAGACACTTCGGCCGTTTTTAAAAGGTTTTTACTTTCCCTTTTAGGCAGCCAATACCATCGTGACACCTGTCGGTCCCTTTTAAAACTTCACGCAAAAGAAAAACCTTAACATTTTATTAATTCCCTAAAGGAGAGTCCATCTCGTCTGATGTGTCCGACCGATTGTCTATTCTTAATTAAGACAGGAGTCCTAATGGCTCAGAATTTTCATTAAAATACAAACTTAAAATGAGGGAATACTAATTAAAACGTTTCATCATGAATCTAATCTAATTTTAATTTTGATTAATCAATAGCGTTTCTCGCATTAAATTTACGGCTTTAACATTCACGAATGCTAATAAAGAATCGTCAAATTAAACGATGTAAAAAAGTTAATTATTTCGGGAGCGGAGGGAGGGGCTAAAAAGCGGCTGATATTCACGGCGGCATTGACAATGGAGGAGAGGCCGGGGTCTAAACTTGTCACCGGCATGAAGTCTCCTCAGGCGGTAATTTCACCCCTAAACCGCGGTGACGTCCCTTGAATTACATGTGCTCAAATTCCCCCTCCTCTCCCCCTCGACGCCCTTTCACCTCTACGCTAGTATTAACCCCGTGTGAGGGTATTCAGACCGTCCGGAACCGTTCTCAATTTATATTCCCCTTTCTCTTGTTAATTATGTTTCTACGTATGAAATATTAATAAATCGTAATAGCTCTTTCCACTTTTATCCAATATCGACATCGATGGCCTCTTTTGAAGGACATTTATTTAAGCCAAAAAAATTTAATTAAATTTTGTAAAGTGTATTATGATTTTTTTAGGTAGATTCTGAAAGAATTCAAATATTCAATTCTAGAATCAAAAAATTTTGTATACGTTTTTCCTTTCACACCTCCAGGACCCCAAAACCACCCTTAACTCAAAAGTTTATATATAATCACACGATAACTTGAGTAATTTTTACTTGACGACCGTGAAATTTTGTATTTAGCGCTTTTAAACCAATAGAATTTATGAGTTCGATAACGGCTTAAATCGAACCAGCGGTTATGGTACTTTACTTAGGGCCTAAACTGTGAATCTTCCAAGCCGTTCATCCTATCGCTTTCAAACTTAATAGTGATGTTATGCGGATGGCTAAGAAAGATTTAAACTTGGATCAGCTGGATGCAATGAATTTGAATCTAAAACGAATATTTTTGACTTTTTACCGGAAACATGATTTTTTTTTTCTTTAATTTTAAACAGATGATTTTTTTGTTCGATTTTATGAACTTTCCAGGTGTAACCATCTGATAGAAATCTACCTCTTTAGTCCTACTGCCGCGGGAAGACTTAACTTTTTATTTTTAATGTTTGGCTTTTTAGCTCATGCGAATCGCGCAAATTGGGAACATTAATTTTTTAGTTAATAAAAGTTACAGAGGGAGAAGAATGAAAAAAACGGATATTCCGTTATAATACCGGCTAATTGAAGTCAAGTAAAAAGTGTAGGAGAATGAAAAATAAGGAAATAGTCCACCTGATGAGGCGTATTACGCCGAAACCGGTCGTGGAATATCCGTTTTTTCATTTTCTCCCTCTGTAACTTTTATTAACTTAACTTTTTATAATCATTTGTCCTCTCCTAATTTTTCTTGGAAATCTCACGGCGGCTAAATTTTGATGAAATGAACGATCTAATTTTTAATTAGACGACTTTGGCAGTCATCATTTTTGGATCGCGATATCGATTCATTCAAATTGTATTTTCACGTTCTTTTGAAAAGTTGTCGTTTATCTGACATCCTTCGAAAGAAAACTCGTACGTGCTTTATCATCCTTGAAAAACACATATTTCTTCTCCCTTTTTTTTTCTCCCCTCTCCATCATTTTTTTCGTCTTATATTTCATCCTCTGTATATTCTGTTTTAGGAAATCGAACACTGTTATTACCACGGTACTGTCAAGGATTACCCTGGTGCTACAGCCGCATTTCACACGTGTAACGGCGTTTCGGGTGTCATCCACGTGGGAAACGAGACGTTCGTCATCCACCCGTTTTATGGAGGAGACCTTTCCGTAAGTTTATTTTTACTCTTGTTTATAATTTTAGTTTCTTTAACCAAGCAGTAGGTTAGCACATTTTTGACAGTAATCTTATTTTGCTGTCCTGAAAGATGAACTTCTTGCATTTAGAAACTTAGGTTCAAAATATCTGATCGCTTGTCCAAAGTAATAAAAGTGGAAAACGGGTGTCGGGGGGAAGCCCCGTCCATGGAAAGGGTTACCTTCTACAATTGGTCTGGCAGTTTTAATTTTCCCACAATGAGCGTACATCTTTTATCCTCTTTCCCGAACCTTCTAACCCTCCCCAACTAAGTAATTGAAACTTTTCACGAAGATCAACTTTTTTTTCTCTCTTCCCCCGCCCCCTCATCCTTTTGCGGTCCCGCAAAGGCTTTTCCCGAAGAAAAGACGCAAAGGGTGGGAGGGAGCTTCGTTAAAACCAAGAGACAAAATTTCCCCTCTTGTCTTTCAAACAATACAATATTAATTATTTTCCCCTTTAGCTTTTTTTAATACAGTTTTTTTAAAATTCAATTTTTTTTTACTTTATTTTTATAATAAGTTGTGTTTCTAATTAAAAAGTAATTGGATGAAGGGGAAGGGTGAATGTACTGTGACTGACAGGCTTCGTCCCAAACGAGATTGGAGTTCGGAAAGGAGGAAAAAACGTTATTGGTAGCTCTGGAACAGGCGAGGGGAGGAAAAGGTACAGAAATTGCCTTTTTCCGTAACAAGACATATTTTGACCCTTCCCAAAACGTGTATCCTTAATAATACTTGTCCAGTCCGTTTGAACGTAAAACTAGAAAACTTTTTTTCCCTCTGGCTTCTCCTCATATTTAAAATGGAAAACGTCAAAAATAAAACTATTAATATTTTTCTCAAAATGCTAAACAATTTTTTTGAAATCCATTTAGTTATAGCGAATAATTCAGGAAGCTTTTCAAATGCTATGTTGTCATCCTCCTGTAGTAATTTTTAAAACAAATAAACTGAAAAAACAAGGTTGTTTAATTAAAATTAAATTTGGTTTCCCCCACAGAAAATAATAATAAATCCTAGTTTAAACTTATAAAAGTTTGATCAGAGTTTAATTTAAACAAAAATTCTATAATTAAGTCGCTTGAATTAACTCGATTTTTTTTATACTTAAGTTATATTGTATCAAGTAGCTACGATGATTAAAAGTTTTCCGCCACCTCTACCCTTTTTTCGGGAATCTTGACAGGAAAAAAGTGAGAGGAAAAGGGGGGAATCGAGCAATTAAAAATCATGAGGAAGAAGTTAGTGCAATTAGTGTCAAGGCAGGAACGTTGCAATCTTCCCGTTTTTACTCGGATCCCCTTCGTTTTCTCGGATCCTACAATCTCCGAATGTGTCAGGTGCCTCGAGTAGCGTTCCAATAAAGTACCGATCGTAAACTGAAACCACTACGCCCTTCGCTAAAGAGTAACTCTGAGAAGTCTCTCCTTTTTTTAGCCAAAGTTTAAGTTTTATGATGGGAAAAATGTTATATATAAACTTTCACCTTCTTTAACTTCGTAAACATTACAACGTGATAATTTTAACTTTTTTTTTTTATTAAGGGCAACTCTATTCAACGTAATTAACGCTAATTTCACAAGAGGATTACAAAGCCGATCGCTAGTTTCGAGGGGAAAATTAAGCGAGCCTAAATCCCGGGGAATCGATTTAAAAAACCTTTTTTCCTACTCCTTTAATTAAATTACTAAATCGATTGAAGTTTGATATGAGAATTTAAATATTATGGGACGGAAAAACATTTCTCGGTAGGGACAGGATGAGTGGATCAATAGAGGGCTATCTCATAATTTAATACGGGCATTAATTAATCCAAAGGACTTGGAAAGGGAGGAAGGGTCGGACACTAACCCGAAACATGCGAATTTGATGTATACAGATAAAAGGGAATACTGGGAACGTCGACCCTCCTATTGTAAAATGATGCGAACCTTTTTAATTCTTTATCATTCTAGTGCTGCTCGATTTTAATAACTTGGACTCATTTCAAGAGCTATTTTTAGCTCGAAAAACAATTTTTGGATTGAAAATATCTGTCACGGGGTGATAGCAAACTTTACTAATTGTTCTACCTGTTTTTAATCTAAAAGTTCCTCTCCCAGTAGGATCATGTTACCGTCCGAAATTAGACAAGGGATTCTGGTACTTTCCTTAGGATCTAAAACAAGCCTAACACTACACTGTTCTTCCAATAGGGACATTGCCGCCGGGCCATCGAGCCGGGAAGTCTAATGCTAGTTCCTCAGCTCATTGGAACGGTTTTGATTGTCCTGGAACAGCTCGAATCTTCACATGTAACGCACAGATGTCGGCGCTATTGCCTAAGATGTTCGTGCTCTCCGCCATAGACTGTCATGCAGTCAACTGATCAGCTGACAACATCCAG
>JACGAQ010000865.1:0-84119 GCA_014119065.1 Orius insidiosus | reverse complement strand
TGATTTCTAAGCGCGGATTTCAACTCGAGATCCTGCTGCTTATACGGATGTTTATCCACCCTAGTTTGAACGATGAAGGAGAAAAGAGCCAATGGTCCAAGTGGTGCTTCACCATCGCTCCCTAAAATACAATTTATTAATAAAAATTATTTTTATGATATATCAATATTATTTAATTAGACTTTGTTGACAGAAAAAAACCGGTCCTGCGACCTCGTCAATTAATTTTAAAATTGCCAAACGATTAAATCCATTGTACAAGCAAAAAACGTTTCCTAGACGTCCTTCACGACGTTTGCATGTAAATTCGATAATCACACGCTTTGGACACCGTTCATCGCCCGAAGCAAAGCAAAATGATAGATTTTTACAAGAATTTCCATTAATGTTGACATCTGCACTATCCTCCGGCGGAATAGAAAGGATTTTTTTTTAACTTCGTAAAGATAATAGCCGAACAAAATATGATGAATCCTTTTCTTGATAAATATGTAATTTAAAATTCTATTATTCAACAGTCGTTGCACTCGAGTTTAGGCTCAATATCAACCATTTCCTGTATCTAATAGCTCACGGAAATTCTATAATAGGTCGCCTCCTTGTCTTACGTTTCACTCGTATTATGTTACCCATTTGTTAAGATTATAAACCACTGAAACGCCATGTACGAGTCGCCACGACCTTGCGGCGAAAAAAAAAAGCATATTCCTTCACTTATGTCGTTATTATAGCGTGTATTATGATGACAATTTTTTTCTTCAATAAAAAAATTATTAACTTCTATGTACACTGAAGAAACGTTTTCACTGCAAATCTGGCAGTGTTTTCGGCTTATAAAATCCGAAAGTCATGTAAATTGGGGGTTTTCTCGGGGTAAGAAAATTTTTTTTTAATATTAAAGTCAACGGTCGGAAATCGATGCAAATAACTGACTGGTTTTTTTATTACAAAAGAGATTACCTCCTTAATTTACAATTACACAAATTACAAAACTTAGCGTTGGATAATAGTGTATAGGTTATTGTAATCTAACCGGTCAAGGAGACTTTCTTTGGATAATTAATTACACCCTTGCTCAGTTCCAAGAGATTTCCCGTGATTGATTAAACACTTAACTCCTCTTATCCGCCACGATTGAAGTAACGTTAAAACCGAATGTCGTGCGCGATAAAAGCCGGGGGTATGAAAAATATCACGGATAAGCCGAAAAAAGTTCCTCAAGATATACAAAAGGCTATAAAGGTAGATAATCTACACAGACTCACGAAGACCACTATCTCCAAAACTGCAAAAAGTAGATTTTTTTCTCAACAAGGCTTTTGTAGTTAAAAATTCATTAAAATCCTTCGCATCATAATTTTGACTTACAATGCACTTTTAATTTTTAATTAAAAATGTCCTTTTCTCCTTAAAAATGAAGGACTCTAAATTAGAGTCAAGGGTTCAAAGAGGCAAAGAGTAATGGGAAATAATTAATCCAATTAGACTTCCCATGTTTTTAAACACCAGATGCGACATGACTTTGTTTTTTCTTAAAAAAAAATTTCATTCAAATGTGGTTTATTCAAACAGGATGTAAAAATTAGAGTAAACAAATAAAATTTAGGTCGAACACGTAAAACTGCACTCAAAAATAAAATCAATAGTTCAATAAACTTGCTCACTATTGACCTGTTGCTTCCGCAGACAACTCGCGATATTTCAAATAAATTAGCGGTGTCGTTTTAAATCTTGATTATTTTATCTCTAAAAACCGAAATAATTTTGAAGTGATTAAGCAAACGGACAATTTCACGTTTTCTGTCATCTTTTTATTGATTTCAAATCGTAAAAACGTCAACTTGAGGATAAACTTTTACATTTTATCTTATTAGTCATAAAATAATTTTTTTTCTTGTAAACAAATAAATGTTTTTTAAAAATGAAAGTCCGAAATCATAAACAAATGTTCAAGCCCCCAATCGCCTCTTCACCCCTTCATTTAAGTGTGTCAACCCCTTTTGACCCAATTGGAAATTAGGTCGCCAAATTTTTTTATTTCTGTACTCGAAACTTTATTTGGACTGGAAGTTTCTTATAGCGTTACCCCGAGTTCAAACTACTAAAATCCCAAGTAAACAAACTTGACAATTCTGCATTATGTTCAACAGTTAATAATTTTTTTTAAATCTGACAAAGCAATAAAAATTAGAGAAACCTGCAATCCTAGACTATAGATCAGCAAAAAAATCGTGCTAATTTTCAAAATTATTAAAAAAGAATATCTTTCATAATTTTTTTCGTTTTTAGAATAAAAAATTGAGGATTTAGCTTTGCTCTTTTGTCATCATTTTGACGTGATGATTCTGCTGAGAAAAAAGTTTTAAGCTATAAAAGATAATTTGCATGTAGATTCCGTTAGATTTTTCTTTTATGAGAGTAGGTACACGTTTTAACATTGATAATTTTGCCCCAGAAACATACATAAACGGAACATATTCTAAGCCGAATTCACTTTCCATTAAAAAAAAGTTGATTTTTTTCAAAAATTTTCTCAAAAAAATTACCAAATTTTATCAATTTTTCAGAATTTTTAAAAACAGATATAGGTATAATTTTTTATGGATTATTTTGGTGAGTGCAAACGGCCCTTGACGCGGAAAATAGAGAATTTCCAGCCCCCCAAATGGATTGGGGTCTCTGAGACCCATTTCATGTAGCTACTTCCTGTTGGGATAGGTTTAAAAAAAAAATTTTTTTTCAAATTTTTGATGTGGCTAGGAGGATGGTACCAGAAATTATAATTTTTTAAAAAATTTTATTTTTTGGAAATTCAAAAAATAAATTTTTTGGAAATTCAAAAATTTTACTTTTTTATTTTTTACTCAAAGGAGACTTTTTTTAAATCTTGAGTCAGACCTGGGAGGAGTGAGACGAAATACGATGTCCCGTTGGTTGTCATATCACATGGTGTTGAGGCAGCCACGGCGGGAGGCGAAATCAAACTAAAATTCTAAAATGAGTGGGCGGGAGGTCTTCCTAGTCAAGGAGGGGGTTTCCCAGTCCACCCCTGCCACTTGTAAACCCTTTCGCTCCTCCTTACCGCCCGCAGACACCCGTCAGTCGCTTCCTCAAACAAGAGTACCAACATTCATTGAGAAACTTATCTCGTTTTAGCGATCTTTTTAAGGACGCAAAAAGTCTCCGTCCAGAGAGATGTTGGGTTGATGAGAGGGGACAAATGGGCTGTGAAATTCATTTAAAAAGATAGAAAAACAGAATTAAAAATGAACTTTAATTTCAAAAATTACATGTAATTTCAAGTCCAGAACTACAAATTTTCGGAAATGAGTAAGATGGGAAAAAAAAGATAGAAAAGTCGTCCTTGGAGAGAATTTAAGTTAACGATTCGTATCGATGAACTTCGTGCGTTTGATCGTGACAGACGTCGAATTCTAAATAATTTTTTGTTCCCTCTAATTAGCGGGTGTCATAATAAAAAAAATCACGACTTTCATATCCTCTGATCTTATATTCTTGATATTTAGAATCAATTTGAATATTTAGGCTATTTTTTGCATTTAAGAAGTGGTAGCTCAAAAAATGAAGGAAAAAAGTATTTTTAAAAATACCTCAAAGAGAAGTTATCGTAATACCCTCCATGTTGAGTTTTTGAAAGAGGTTCTTCCAGTCCCCTAAGATCTTCACCGTTCGCCAGTTTTTTCCGGAAAACTTCAATTTTCCCCTTTTCTCGAGAAATTTTTTCGATTTTAGGGATTATTGGGCTTTTGCCTGTTCGTGTGGCCTGGCTCGGCGAAGACTTTCAATTTTTCTACTTACTTGAAATTTAGAAGTAAAAGAATACCTTTTTACTTCCTTAAAGAAGTTATTGTGATACCCTCCACGTCGGGTTTTGAGGGATAAAAAGTATAAAGGAGGGAAGTATAACGGGGGGAAGTACAAAGGAGGAGAAGTATAACGGAGGGGAAAACGGATGGAAGTATAAAGGAAAACTTTAAAAAATTTGAAAAAAAAAAAATAAAAAAAAGAAAAACTTCCCTCTCGTTATACTCTAAGTATACTACTTACTTCTTTGTACTTCCCCTCGGTTATACCTCCCCTTCTTTGTACTTCCCCCTCGGTTATATCCCCTTCTTGTACTTCCCCTCGTTATACTCCCCTTCTTTACTTCCCCCTCCGTTATACTTCCCTTCCTAATTCTGCCCCCTCTGTTAAAATTACCCTCCCTTATACTTCCTTCCCTTGTACTTCCCCTCCTTATACTTCCCCTCCCTATAGTTCCTCTCCTTTATACTTCCTCTCCCTTATACTTCCCCCTCCTATATTGTTCTTCTCTTTAAGGAAGTTCCCGTCGGGCCAGCTCCAGAATAGTACTATTTCTGGAGTTTTATTCCGTTTTTTTTTTTTTTTTTTTTTTTTTTTTTTTTTTTTTTTTTTTTTTTTTTTTTTTTTTTTTTTCACTCAAGGGATGAAAAATTATTAAATTGCCCCAAGACCAGTACTTTCAAAAGGCCTTTACCAAAATATGATCCCACTCCATAAAACAGAAGTTTATTCCTTCAAATCGTGAAAAATGACATCCTTTTAAAAGGATGCTTTTTTTTTCTTAAAAATGCGTATCAGTTGACATAATTCTTTCTTAATGAAACAAAATGAACAGAATCAACAACATTTTTGTTTCATAATACCCAATTTATATTCAAGTTCCGAATTTATAAGAAAAAGTATTCCTTGACTTGAAAACCTTTTAATTTGATTGAAGGCAATAAAGACAACTGGATCCTTATCAAACTTAAAAAAAAAAAAAAATCTGACGGTGTTGAAACGCCTAAAGGAATTCTCGTTTTGTATTCCATCAAAATTTCAATTGTTGATTTCATGATTTTATCATAAAAAACGTTAATATAATCAATTGTCCAACGGTTTATGTTTATCCAAACGGATTATCGAGATTCTGCATTAATTTCCGCTATAAAGGTGGAGTTTATTTACCAAGGGCGAGAGCATCTAATTGATATTTTAACGCGTTCCCATTAAATTAACCGGTTTATTTTGTCTCCCATTTCATATTGTTTAAAAAATAGTTTTTTTTTGTAAAAATTATTTTAGGTAGATTTTTTTTTTCATTTCAAGGTTTCTGAATAATTATAGGCGAAAGAATGAGCATTCTTTGTGCTTATGTTTTGAATATTTAAGTATTCATCGGTTTTTTTCGCCAGTTGTTGAATGATACATGTAATATTTTTGTTGAATAACGAGGGAGGGAAATAAATATTGACCCAGTTTTGTCTTAAAGTAAACAATCCCTTAGGTTGGTGACCTAAAAATAATATAAATCATTTTTACAGTTTCTTTATGGAAGTTTAGCAGTTGGAGAATCGCCAATAGGGAAGGACGTAAAGAAGGTGAAAACGTGAAGAGCTAGGTGGACATTTCTAGGAAAATTGTGGTCTTTTTGGCACTGGAATAAGAAGTGGCGCCAAAGGTTTTGAATATGTTTTTTGCCTTTTTGGATTACTATTTTTCTGAATAAAAGCTTCAACTTTGAGCAAACTTGATTTTGCAAACTAAAATGACTAATGGGGACAAAGCGAGAAAACTCGGAAAATTTGGTCTCCGTCCAATTTTTTGTTAACTGAAACTTGGAAATAAAGAAATTCTTTTAAGTCGAGTCATTAGGGCGAGGCTGGACATAATTGATGTATCGACCATTAAAAATCATGAACGCCGACGCTAAAATATGATAACCTTCAATAAATTATGATCCGTTTTTTTATTCAAATGTTCCATAAAGTCTGCTAAAAATAAAAAAAGGAAGTTTACAACTCTTAATTATGTGATGAGGACGTGTGGTGAGCGAGATAGGAGTCTTTTCCGAGAATACTTTTTAAGCTTCTGTTTATTACTGGCAATAAAAAATAAAGTAAGTTGAAATCTCATGGGAGTGCATTTCGATATCGAAATGCGGTTAAGAAGTTTTTACTTAAATACTCATGAGAGATAAAAAGGTTGCCTGGTTTTATTGGTTCGAAGAGAAGGTCGAATACATGGTAAATTTTGAGTTTACAGTAATTCTTGATAAAGAAAACCCATTTTTACAAGATTTTCAGGAGTTCCTCTGCTCTTTGACAGAGAAACCCCATTTTATCAGGATTTTCAGTAGTTCTCCTCATTTTTTTTTTTTTTGCAAAGAAACCCCACTTTATAAGATTTTTGGGTGTTCTCCTTGATTTTTGACAGAGAACCGCCATTTTTATTTATCTTATTTTTTAAATAAGAAAAATGGAGTCCGCCACTAATTTTGCCCCGCAAACAATTTAGAATCTCCGTTGATCGAACATAAATAACGCTAAGAAATCTATATCAAGTCCACTCTTATAAATTTCATCCTATTATTCAATATCGAAAGGCCGTTTACCAAGATTGGATTTAGATTGAGTCATCTGAATGCAGAATAAACAAACCGAAAAAATCGTATCAACACAAACCAGTTCCAAAAAATCATTTATTTCTGAGAATTTCCTACATTGTCATAACATCAGAGATACCGTCAAACGGAGAAAGCCTTCTCAGAATTAACAAAAGGGGAAATTAACTTCGGGAGAATATCAAATTCAGGCACTGACGGAAAAGTGTCGATTTCACCCATTTTCTCGTTTATAATAAAGTGTTATTTAGAATTATTTTAGCACGAAACCGTTGTTAATAATAGAAAATTACATATAACGATATAAGTTTATTACATTTTTTTACTTAAAATACGAAGGTCGTTAAATTACCCCTTTCAAGTGTATTTTAAGACTTGAAAAGTTCGTTTGGGTGTGTCGGATTTTAAAGGCCTCGTGAACTAACGCAAAATGTAGCGGCTTCCTGAAAATCACCCTTGGGCGAAAATTCTTCGAAACTTCGGTTGACTCACTGGGCTTTCCAGGACTTCGTTTGAGCAATAAAACGATTTGTAATTTTAAAAAATACAGACCTCTTCCATTTATTTAAAAGAAGAAGAGATAAGGAAAATTTGGTGAAAATCGAAAATTGCAACCGGAAAAACTGGCGACGGCCGCACCCTCATGATCGATGATTACTTATCAATTTTCCTCGATGAGGTCAAGAAGACCCTTTTTCAGAGACTATGACAATTGAGGGTGCAACAATAACAACAACAATAACAATTACAACCCCCCTTAATTTTGATCTTAGATTACGAATCAAAAACGTTTTTTCGATTGCAAAATTAACTTTTTTGGGGGCGGCGGAACGCTGCCAAACACAAAAATTTCAGAAACTAGACCCAAAATGAGTGGGGGTTACCATTTAACTTTTTTCTCTATATTGTTTCTTTTTCGAGTTAACCTGGGGGACACCAGTAAGTTTCCATCCTGTATATTCCTACTTCTACTGAGTTGGCTCAATTAAACATTTTAGTCCAGCGCCTGGCTCAATTCAATATTTTACTTTTGTTGCCGTTTCTGACCCATTTCGGGATGGCTCAATTTTACAGAAGGTAAAAAAACAGGTAAACGAGTTGGCTCAATTCAATATCGCCCCAAAATCTTGGCTCTAACGGTTTGTTAAATTTTATATTTTGATAAGATAAAGATTTGAGGTTTTTATGTAGATCAGGATGAAGGTGTATATCGTATTGATAAGAAGAAAAGCATGTGTTAAGGGAGGAAACTCGTTACCATTTTGCGATAGCGTGACTCGGGCGTGTAATCAACATTTCTCTTCAACCCCCTTTTAACCTTATTTCGGTCGACAGGTAAAAAAAGAAGACCGGTATCTATTCATGTGTTTGAAGAGGAAATCGGAGTTTGCTTTAGGTGCGTCCTTAAGTTTTTAATTAAAATGGGCGATGCGTCTGCCGAAATAAAAAAGAATACGTGACCCCACGGGTTCGCCCTTCTTCAAAAGCCTTTTATTGCCTTGAAATAACGATTCTCATGGGTTTGAAAAGGCAATAAACAAGTTGCAAGGTTCAATATTACCATACATGAATGAAACTAGCAGTAAAAATATGAAAGATGTTATGTCTATTTTAAAGTTGAATGTTTCACTTTCAGGAACTCTACAATATGGAGTTCTAATCCAAGCACTGCATAGGTGGTCTAGTAAAATTGAACTGAAAAGTAAATGCCTGAGGGCTTAATTTCATATTCCATTCTTCCTGTTTTCAACACGGGTGTTAGCAATGAAACACTTGTTTTTCGAGCTCTCCGATTATGGTAATCGTCTAAAATCTTAGTTTTCTTTTTTTGTTGAGACAAATAGTTTTTTTAACTAGACGCAAGGGTAAACATCCGTTAACCACATGCACCACATGTTCTTTTTTTTTTTAAAAAAAAGTCTTCTCCCCTTTCCGGATCCAAAATTTCTGATTCGCCCTTGATATCGACACGCGATGACTTTAATCGGGATTTATAACGAAGGAAGTATTTAAATCGATTTTTTGAACGTTCGAAATTTTTATAAACGCCAAGTCGGCCTTTTTAGTGTCAAGTGATCGTGAAGTGATGCCTTCATATAAGATTTCTCACATTTTCTAATCCGATAAAATCAGTCAAGATTTTTTAATTTGAATTATAAAATAGTCCCCATCTTGAATAAATCATCAAACTCATTGTTAGTATTTGGCCAGGCCCTTTTCTCCTATAATTTACGACTTGTTTACCACTCTCTCGAGATCGATTTTCAAGGAACATCGCCAGAATTCGAAAACGTATCAACTTTGTTTTAAATTAACTTCCTCAAAGGGACGTTATTGTTGCACCCTCAATTGTCATAGTCTCTGAAAAAGGGTCTTCTTGACCTCATCGAGGAAATTGATAAGTAATCACCGATCATGAGGGTGCGGCCGTCGCCAGTTTTTCCGGTTGCAATTTTCGATTTTCACCAAATTTTCCTTATCTCTTCTTCTTTTAAATAAATGGAAGAGGTCTGTATTTTTTAAAATTACAAATCGTTTTATTGCTCAATTTTAAACTTGGACTTCTCCGGAGACAAAAAAGTTAAATTACTATGATATTTAGATCATATGTTGAGGTACCCACAATTGAAAACTGACCGTCTGTCCATCCATCTCCAGTTTTTGCCGAAACACTTTACTGGCCGTGATTTTCGATTCTGTGCCTAGAAAATGTCGAGTTTTTTTTCGAAATTTGCAAAATGGCGGAGTTTGACCAAAGTTTTCTTTGTGCTAATCAATGGATAAGGTGGGGAGTAAAACAAGATTAATGTTTGTTTCTAATAATGGCTGCCTTGTCAAAAGATAACCTCAAATCTTGTTATAACCAATTGAGGCGCTCCGGGTACGAAGGGCGAACTCGACATCGGACAAATTTTTTAACTTCCTTAAAGAAGTTATTGTGATACCCTCGACGTCGGGTTTTTGGGGAAGGGTCCTCCAGTTTTTTTTTTTTCATTTTCAGATTCTAGAACTCTTGGTGAATACACCCATATAATTTTTATGTTGAGTTCGCCATTTTTTCCCCTTTAAATACATAAAAACCGAAACTTTAAAATGCGAATATCTTGAAACTACGTTTTGTTGAGTTCGCCCTTCGTACCCGGAGCGCCTCATATCGTCGCGTTAGTTTTAACACCGGCTATCTCATTTTCCTAGGTTTTCAGGAGAGCAAAAATACGGGTTAATTTCTCTTTGGAACCAATGCATCACCTTTTGGCTAAATCGTGAACTACGCGTTTTCTGTTGGTAATAGGGCTAAACTACCAACGGGATTCAATTCTCCACAAAATTTACCATCAGAAAAATTGACAAAATTGATTTGAAAAAATGAGATAGCCGGTGTTAAAACTAACGCGACGATATTTTGTGGTACTCCCCCCCCCCCCCCCCAGAAAATAGATGTGTTGTGTGTGATATGGTTTATTTGATTCTGATGATATTTAGATCATATGTTGAGGTACCCACAATTGAAAACTGACTGTCTGTCCATCCGTCTCCTGTTTTTTCCGAAACACTTTACTGGCCGTGATTTTCGATTCTGTGGCCTTGAAAATGTCGAGTTTTTTTTCGAAATTTGCAAAAATGACGGAGTTTGACCAAAGTTTTCTTTGTGCTAATCAATGGATAAGGTGGGGAGTAAAACAAGATTGTAATGTTTGTTTCTAATAATGGCTGCCTTGTCAAAAGATGATCTTTTATAACCTCAAATCTTTTTATAACCAATTTTATTCCTCGAAAATTCGATAATTGACATTCAATATTTTCACCTTAACTTCTTTTATTTTTCGTTATTATAGATGAAAAATTATTAAATTCCAATTATGCTACTTTTAGGAGCAGCCAGGCCCCAACTAAATTTTTTTTCTGTTTAGAAAATTGGTCTTTTGTCTCATAAGAAATTTGATTGAGGCCAATTACTAAATGACGGTTAATTTCCAAGCATCCTTACAAAGCTATTAATTTGAAGGTGATCACGATACAATCCCCCAACTTAAGAAAAAAAAAAACTTTTTTGTTGATTGGCACGTTTCTTATCCTAAAACAGAGTTTTTCCCCTCCCATTTCTTGCGTGATTTCTTTACAAAGTGCCTGAAGAGAAGAAGTGAGGTTAATTACTTTGCGATAAGTTTATTGATTATTGAAAAACTTTTTTTAAATAACAAAAATTATGCCCCAGGTGAGGCTCGAACTCACAACCCCGGCATTGCTCACATATACTGTCTATAAGTACCGTGCGCTAACCAATTGCGCCACTGGGGCTCCGAAAAAATGATAAAAAAAATAACAATAGAATTTCTATTTTTAATTTGACTTCCTAATCATGGTAGCGACCACAATGATGGAGAAGAAATAGAAAAGGTAAACGTTTGGAGGAAGTGTTTTGCCCTTGACCCGTTAAGGATTCTCGACTTATCGGCTCTTATGCAAGTTCTCGTTCAAAACAAAAGCGCCGGGATATCAAAGAATGCGTGCCCCTCCTCGTGAGCTGAGTAAACAAACCCACCTCTTCCGCGTATTCGAGAAGCAAATAATAATTTAATTTCCAGAAATTCTCAGGGGTAGTAAAAAATTGTTTGTCATTTAACTGGAACAATTGAGGCGCTCCGGGTACGAAGGGCGAACTCAACAAAACGTAGTTTCGAGATATTCACATTTTAAAGTTTTATGTTACGGGCGAACTCAACAGAAAAGTCATGCCCTGGACTGGAAAAAGGAGTGGGGGTTGTGGACTAGGATGTGGAGTTCGCCCTTCGTACCCGCTCGGATATCGCAGTTAGAGCTTTGCCGCATATCGGTTTTTACGTATTTAAAGGGGAAAAAAGGGCGAACTCAACATAAAAATTATATGGGTGTATTCACCAAAAGGTCTAGAATCTGAAAATGAAAAAAAAATTTTTTTGTCCGATGTTGAGTTCGCCCTTCGTACCCGGAGCGCCTCAATTCAAGGACCTGTTATTTTTACATTAGAATAAGAAAGTTATTAAAGGTTGTCTTGCTCTGGATTTATGACATACTTGATGAAGAGGATCAGGCGAGAGAGAAGGGAGTTTATCAAGGGCATTTCGATCTAAACAGAAGAAAAACCGATAAATTGAGAACGCTCATCATTGTTACGTCCGGTTTTATGGCTTCTTTCACCTTCGAGACTCATAAAACGAAACCCCTTTTGAGGACTTGAAGAAAAACGCTGTTTTCTCCGATAAAATACGGACGATATTGTCAAACGTATAAAGCTTGGCAGGTAACTACGAAACCTTTTTCTCTATTCTAAAATTCTTTTGATTACGAAACTTCCATTTTTTGAATTTTGAGCTTTTTTATCAATATTGCACTGAGTGTGAACCTCACAAAATAAAAACCAATTTTTTAATTTAATTAAAAAGTTTGCGGAGGTCAAAAGAATGGTGATCGTGCTTGCATACCCTATTTGACTCTCGGCACGTTGGGTTTTGTCGACGAGGTTAACCGCCAACCGTGAACGGTCATTCTTTAACATAAAAGGTTGTCCGACTGGACCGTAATTAACACGCGTGTACTCTTCAAGTTTAATTATTTCCACTTTTATCGATCGAATCTAAATTTAAACTTATCCCCAACAATCACGAACAACTTTTAAAATTTCCATACGTAAATAGAATTCGAATTACAGTAATTAAAAGTGATTGATATACCGAATATTTTTAAAAAATCGCACACTCTTAAAAATTACCTAAGCCTTCTAAATAATTAAACACGGTCCTATGAAGAGGCTTTCGCCGTATTGCATGGCTAACCAAGGCTGAGCAGTCAGCAGCTATCGACCTTTGCTAGAAAAGTAAATCTTCTCAATGAAGAGGAAGCGCAATGAGCATCAAGGTATTGATGAAGTTAAAATGAATGGCCCATCCAGGCCACATGAAACAGGCATGAACAGCCCAAATGAGGCGCTCCGGGTACGAAGGGCGAACTCAACATCGGACAAATTTTTTTTTTTCATTTTCAGATTCTAGACCTCTTGGTGAATACACCCAAATAATTTTTATGTTGAGTTCCCCTTTAATACGTAAAAACCGATATGCGGCAAGCTCTAACTGCGATATCCGAGCGGGTACGAAGGGCGAACTCCACATCCTAGTCCACAACCCCACTCCTTTTCCCATTCCAGGGCATGACTTTTCTGTTGAGTTCGCCCGTAACATAAAACTTTAAAATGCGAATATCTCGAAACTACGTTTTGTTGAGTTCGCCCTTCGTACCCGGAGCGCCTCAAATTCTACCTATCAAACAAAATCATCGGTTTTTGAAGACCCTCATCCAAAAACCGTACATAGAGGGTAATTCAATAACTTTTCTTTAAAGAAGTTAACAAGTTCGCTTAAACAGCGATCATACGTATTGAAGGACACAAACATCTTGTTTTCAAGATCCCCAGATTGGATAAAACTAAATTTATGGCCGACTAGAATCGAAATCAGGTTAAAATCTATCCAAGTCTTCGACTCCCTTGTTTCACATCGATTAACATGAGTTTTAATTACGAAAAGGACATTCACGCTGATTTCTACAGGAAATGAATCGACATCGAGGTCTCATGAAGGACTGAACTTCGACTTTCTACGCTTGCCAAAAGAATTTTATTTTATAATATTAAAAAGAAAATTTCCAGTTGGTATTTCTGATTTTATTTCCCTTTCAGTTTTATGTCACTATAAAATATTGATTGCTCACCGATTTCAACTTGTTAGTAAAAAAAAGTTCATTTATAGAAAACTATTAAAAATCGTCACGGTTAAACAAGAAGATTTAAGAAAAGTAAAAATAATTTTTTCAGTTAATGAACTGTTTCATGATTTTTTTTCAGTCCTTTCATAAAGGGGCATTAGTGAGGCGGAAGTCATGTCTAAACAGTACGTAACTTAAGGTAGGGAATGTAATTATAAAGTCTTCTCTTTGAGAGAAAAACGGGGCGATTACCATTATATTTACATTTGTCCCCGACCTTGCCTTTTTACACAAAGAAGTCAAAACTAAAAGGCTTGAAATCAAATTTTTTAGGTCAGAGAAAAAATTATTCAAAAAGACACTTTTCTTAATTTAGGTATTTTTCAAAATGACAAGGGCAGTGTTACAATTCAAAATTTTACAGGAAGGCTTCCAATAAGGTTATCTCTTCACTGTGGATTGTAATGGCGACGAATGTTTCTGCCATCTAGCAAACATGGGAAGAACTAAAATCTTGCCTATTCTTCACCATTAGTCCTATTTCCACAAAAATGTAAAAAATTTAAGATCTTCTTTTTGAGATTCAATTTATCAAGAAAAATTTGCCATCAAAGAGAGTTGCAGAATCATAATGGACATCATAAACTAATTATCGGATTAAGTGACTTGCATTTCGGTATATTACTTACTCAATGGAATTCCGAAATGACGTTCTTTAAACCTTTTAGTAACATCCGTCGTAATTACTTCACGAAAAGCCGTCCCGCTGATCCTCGGTGGCAAACTTTCTTCAATATCGATCATCTAAAAATAAAAGTAAAAGATCAATTTCTTCGTTCTTTTGTATCCTGGTAAGCCTGACAAAAGGTTTTTATTTTGTACAAAATGAGCAGATGGCCGAAGGCTTTGAAGGGCTTTGAATTTTTTACGTTTCAAAAAATAATCAATGGAATTGAGTCATCGGCGAGGGAAAAACAAAACCGTGAACTTCTCGATATGGTAACATTTCCCTTGACCTTGCCGACGACCGTAAAAGTCATTTTTATCCTCCCATAAAATAACACGTTTTTATAAAAATCCGAATTAAAAGATCGTAAATTAAATTGTCGTTAATTAATGATCAATTTTTTAAAGTTTAATTAATCAAAATTGTCAAAAAGACATTATCGGTAACCTAGTTGAAAGGTCGTTGAAACAATTACGTCCCACATTTTTTTTTCTCTCGAATCATTTTGAAATCCTACACTCTTCGGCCAAGAGATTGACATCAAAATCTAATTTTTTTTTAAATCTAAAAAGTAAAAAATTATCTGAGAAGCTATCCAGCCATTTATTGAAGTCACATGAATTTTCTTGCAGAATACCATTTTTTAAATTCATATAAAACATTTTTTCAATCATAACTCCTTTTCATTTGTCGAATGCTGCCCTTGTATTATTAATGGTCCCGGAGCGCCAGTTTGCAGAAATTTAAAGTACGTAACAGGTGTATTCCGCACTTGTTGATTCACTACGGTTTTTGTTGTCAATGGCCAAGAATGACGTGGGTGAACCTTTTTTTAGTAGGAGGCGATATTATTTATCCTTAAACGCCTATCTTTTCCAACCACTCATTCCGTGCGTTGGAAGCTTAAATGATAAAAGGAACTCTTTAGGCAAACACCATAAAATAGAAGAAAAACAACAAAAATACATTAGATAACAAAATAGAAACTTCAAAATCTCATAAATTTTAACAATTCAGAGAAGGCGGCGGTCTTCTTGTGGGAAAAAAGAGTAACAAAACGGCGAGATGTTCTTATTGGCGCTCAAAATGCCTCACGGAGATTGGTGGATTTTATCCTCATATTCTTATCATTAACCAATCTAGATTTTTGAAAGACAGAATCTTTAGGTTACTCACCTCACTTGACTAAAGTTAATTTACCCTTTACAAAACTTACAGTGCTTCAAGCGATGTTTGACCGACAAAATAATGAACCTTTCTTTTGTCATATTTTGGATGACTTGCACTTAAAATTTTCTTTGCAGCCTAAATAAAAAACGAATAACATCATTAATTTACCTTATTGGGATGTTTACTTGTGTTGATTCGTTCGGAAACTGTAGTTGAAGACAGGATTGTTCGTGTAGGACGTTTGGTGTAGAGCCCCCTCTTGAAGCTCTCTCTATAAGGACTGCCCCAGTATCGGGAAGGCTAACCGAATAAAGCACGCTAAGCGGAAACACAAACGAAAATTTTTTTCAAGTTCAGAACATTTTTTAAAAAATCAAGGATTTTATCGATAAATCTTAAAAACAATGCAAGACGAAAACAATGAACGGGAGTGGCCTATCTAGTTCACATTTTGCGTCTTCTTTTTTTGTGAATCAGCCTTCATTTTATTCCTTGACTTGGAAAAAGAAGCCGCGCGTGGGATTTTCATCATTCGAGAATGGACAACAAAAACAAGATTGGGGTTTCAAGTTCGGTTTTAACGGCATCTTTCAATATTCAAATAAGGAGGAAAAAAAGGAGTTTTTTTTATCCGTAGGCGTTTTGAAAATAACACACCTACCTTTAAAAGCCCGAGTTTTTAATTGATTCATTAAAAACTGAGGGAGGCGAAATAAGGTTTTAGTTTTCCATTTGTTTAAAAATAGAATGAAGCAAGGGAAGAAACAATTTGAAACTAATTGAATAAGTTATGTCAAACACAGTTCAACTAAGTTTTTCAGGGTTTCATGCTAGTTTTTCAGGGCTCTTTTCTCTCTAAAATTCAAAACTTTTTTTTGTATTTTCAGTCACGTGATCTAAGTCAAATTTTTGTTTGTTTTTCGATTCCAAAAGCTAATTACGTCTCCTTTTTCTTATGAACAAAATTTTTTGAAGAATGATTACTAGTGATGCGAGCCCTCGGCGAAGAGGAAGAAAGTGAAACTTCTGTTTTTAGCGTTAACTTTGTTTAAATAACCCATTTTTAGCTGTGAAGATCTTAGCTCACCCTATTGTCAGATTCAAAACGAAGAAACTTGTCCTAGCAAATTTTGCGTAAGAGTATTTTACTTTCATCTTTTTTTATAATTTTTTACAGCTAATTTTGAAGGAAATCCTGGATTACTTTTATCCAAGTAAACATTTTTTAAACATTGAAAAATTTCCTACTTTTTCCACTTTGCTATTTATCCTCAGCCTTTATTAATAAATAATTAAAGGTAGTGGAAGAATATTTTCCACGATTGTCATTTTCGGAACGATCATGTATCTGTTTGACGATGAAGCATTTTGTTGCCGAGAAGCCGCGATAACCGCCACATTTTACTCAATTACCATCGACGTCATACTCAAAGGATTGTCTCATTTTTATTAAAATCTAAAACGATATTAAATTAATCATGTCTTCACTGTATTGACACTTCGTTCGAAGAAAAATGATTCAAATTCAACGCACTTAGATACTCATTTTATAAAATCTGAGATTATTTTGTTGTTCTTGCAGTTTTAGGCAGATTTTTATCTTCTATTTCATTTGTTTGGTGTACTTAATCATTTTTATCATTTTACGGTGCCTCGAGATCCGAGTAAAAGGACCAATCGTCTTGTGCACTCTCATTTCCATTTTTCTTCACTAGAGAGCGCACTTCTATACGCCATTTTGGTTTTATCGTTGAGGTTAAGAAGGCTTGATATAAAAAAAATGATTTTATTTTGCACAGACAACATTCAAATACCTAATAAAACAATCGACAGGTTCATAAATGAAAAAAAGAAAAATAGATTAGTAACAATTTTATTATTTTAAATATAGTTAGTATTTGGCCATAATGTCTTGACAATACTTACAAACTAATGTTTTTGACGTTCATTAGTCACAAAATGCATACTCGGCAAAAAAAAATGCAAGATCAAAAATTTAGAGATCATTAAATAATATCGATAAATAAATTTAAAAAATGAGGTATGTTACCATATATTTACAATGTTTGAAAATATTCTATCACCGATCAAAAGGAGCATAGTGGTCGTAAGATCTGAATTTTTTTAAATATAATATTTATTTGTTCAATAATATAATTGAGACTAGAATGTTTATTCAAAATAGAGTGCATGGGGTTTTAATAGTATTTTTAAATAAAGTATAGTGAGTTTTTGTTGAGGTCTACATTCGTATCATTGGTATGACACCGACGCCGACGCCACCTTCATGGGCGCACATGGAAGAAGCGAAAGACCATGAATCTGTATTCGGATCGTAGACTTCAACAGTGGGCAAGTTTGATGTTCCATCGTAGCCTCCAATAGCCCACAATTTCCCATATTGGCAACCAAAGCTACTCGACTTCTCATAACGTTCATAGATGCCACAAACTTCCAGCTGAAATAATCAATAAAGAGAAAACTAAAAAAAATCATACCGGTCTGTAATGGGTCGTACATTTCCACAGTGTGAAGAAAAGTAATTCCATCATATCCTCCACAGACGTACAGTTTACCATTTAATGTCGCTACTCCTAAGCGGCATCTTTTAGTCATCATGGATGTCACGAAGTCCATTGACAAGTATGAGGATCGTAGCGCTCGACAGAATCAAAAATAGAAAGACCGTCATGACCACCTAAAGCGTAAACATATCCTTCAAAAGCGATAACTCCTCCAGCACTTCTGTGTTTCTGCATAGGGGTGATTTCTGTCCAGATGTCTGTATCTGGCTGATAACATTCCACTGTGTTTAAAGATGAAACGCCATCATAGCCGCCGCAAACGTACAAACAATCGTTTAAAGCTGCAGCACCCACAGCACTACAAAAACTAATAATAAAGCATTATTATCATTACCTTCTTTTACAATGCATGGGAGAGACTTTACTCCATACACGTTTCACTGGGTCAAACACTTCCACAGTGGAAAGTCGTTGGCAACCATTGTACCCGCCGAATGCATACAAACGATTTTTTAAGACAGCAACTCCAACACGCGAGCGCAACATAGTCATTGCTTCCGACATCCTCCACTTTCCGACAACTGGGTCGAAAACTTCCACAGTTGAAACAGAATCTCCTGAAAATAAAAAAATAAAAAAGAATTTTAAATTGTCCTGTACCAGATTTTGTGAGTCCGCCAACGGCGAAAATGTGCCCCATTATGTAATTGCAACGTCGTGGACGGGTTTTAAAGCTCTGAAGTAAAGATCCTCTTTCAGGCATCAAATGATAATCTCTGGCTTCATCGACAAGATCTCGACATTCATGAGAAGTCGGATCAACTCTTCAGTAGCTACGCGATCAACCAAATAATGAGGTGCCAAAAGAGGTAACCTAACTGACGCTAAAAGTACGGAGTTCCTTTTTACGGTTCTCTGTATCTTTTTTAACCCAATTCATAATCGCTTCAAAAACTTGCTCTTCCGATATCACATGAAGCTCATCACGTTTCACAATGTCGAGAAGCTCATTTACTTCCAACGCCATATACTCATCCGCCAAAGAAACATCATGGAAATACTGCTGGATATATTTATCGGCAGATTCGACCAACATTGTACATCCCAGTGTATCAGCGAAAGACGAATACCGAGAACATTGTGAGGATGAAATCTGAAATAATCATTTTAAAAAACCGCTTTCATTGAAAAAAATTACCTTCGTTTTAAAAAATCAGCACAGGCATTCTCACTTTAGTCAATTGTAAAAATGAAGCACCAACCATTAAGTTTTGCACATTATTTGTGTTTATTGTTACTTTCCCACTGTATGCAAAATTCACCAACGCTTCTAATGCACTGGAAAAGAAAAAATCAACTTCAAAACATAGTAACTTCTGTAAGACAATATTAGAGCAAGAATGGCTCAATTTTGCTAGCAGATTTTAACAGCACTTAAATGAAGGTAAGATAGAGATGGCAGATTTGAGACAAGTCTGGCGAGTGGCAGCTAGATCCACAGATCGCCTGGCATGGCATGAGTCAAAAACTTTGACCACCGACCCACGAAGGATACACTTTGAAACGGTGGACCCTGGTTTGTAAGAAAAAGCGTATAACATACTCAGCATCAATTCCATGTATCGTTATATCCTTCTGCTTACTCTCGACCATATCATTCAAAAACATAGCATGAAAATACGGAATAGAAGCAGCCAAAACGAGCCTGTGGCAGCTAAAAGATTGATCGTCCACCTACAAAATAATAAGTAATCAACAAAACAAAATAAAAATCGAACCTTTAAAGTCACATCGCAGAGTTTCCCTTGTCTTCGAATTTCTTCCATAACGCTAAATCCTTGCGGGAATATTTCAAATTGCTGAAAAACAACGCATTCAACCGTGTCTGAAGAAGTGCTGTAATTAAGCGAGCTTTTATCCCAGTCATTTTCAGCACTCTCGCCTCTATCACCGACAAAACTTAAATTATGCTTGAAAGTAGACACTCTTTTATCCATTTTATCCATATTTTTAACTTTTCATTTTTTTTGACGAGTCTGGTGTTTTTAAATTTTTATAAACAAACTAAATTCGAAGACGTGATAAGAACTGATAAAATATCGAGGTTGTATAACAGCAGAATCGATTGAGTCAACGTCATCGTTTTGAAAGTAGCAAAGCCTGTTTCAATTTTGTACCCAAATTTTTTAAAACATTTGTAAATAATGGTTGATGATAGCTCTAAAAGTACATTAAAAGCTATACCAGTTTTAAAGACAAAAGCTGGCCCTAGAGATAAAGATTTGTGGCCTCAACGTCTCAAAGAAGAGTACCAAGCTTTAATCCAGGTAAGCTAAATATGTTACCTCAAAATTTTTTAAATCCTGTTTTTAGTATGTTCAGCACAACAAAAAGTCGGATAATGATTGGTTTCGTCTAGAATCAAATAAAGAAGGTACAAGATGGTTCGGAAAATGCTGGTTATACATAATTTACTCAAATATGAATTTGATGTAGAATTCGATGTAAGTTTCATTTTAGATTATTTCTTTTATAATTTTTTTTGTAGATTCCTGTTACATTCCCGCTTACTGCGCCGGAGATCGCTCTTCCTGAACTTGACGGTAAAACGGCGAAAATGTTCCGTGGCGGCAAAATTTGTCTTTCGGATCATTTCAAACCGTTGTGGGGAAGGAATGTGCCCAAATTTGGGATTGCACATGCTATGGCTTTAGGTGTAAGTATGATTTAAAAAATGTCCCTCGATGCTATGAAATAAGAGCACTGGTGTAAAGGTTTTTATTGGCAAAAGACTGTAAAGAAAGGTTCAAGAAACTGCATTTCTTGACTGTACAATCGAGGAAAATCTCTTTAAAAGGGTGTTTAACGTCAAAAGCCTGATAAAACGGTTTTTTAGACCAGAAAGTTAAAGAAACCGCCCCGACACAAAACTACTCATATGGGTTTTTCAAAACCAGTAAATAGGAAAATGACCCTAAACTTAAAAACCCTTTAAAAAGGGTGTTTAAAGTCAAAAGCCTAATAAAAGGGTTTTTCTAGACCAGAAAGTTAAAGAAAACGTCCCAAACCGGGTTTTAAAGATGTTAAACACCCGAACACCCGTTTGATAGAGTGTTTAATGGAAAGCGACACAAAACAGGTTTTTAAAGATTTTAAATGCCTATAAAATGGGTATTCAATAACAGTAAAAATAGGAAAACGACACAAAAAGGGTGTTTAAAGTCAAAAGCCTGATAAAAGGGGTTTTCTAGACCAGAAAGTCAAAGAAAACATCCCAAAATGGTTTTAAAGATGATAAACACCCGAACACCCGTTTGCTAGGGTGTTCAATGAAAACTACACAAAACAGGTGTTTTTTAGATTTTGAATGCCTCATAAAATGGGCATTTCAAAACTAGTGAAAATGAGATAATGACCCAAACTCAACTAAAAGGGTGTTAAACGCCAAATATTCGATAAAACGAGTGTTTTTACACCAAATTTGAGCGTTTAACACCAAAAACCTGAAAAAAACCATCCAACACCTGTTTTTTTTTTTTGTTAACTGCAATTATCTGTTTTAGCTTGGTCCATGGTTGGCTGTAGAAGTGCCCGATCTTATAGAAAAAGGAATCATCACAGAGAAAACGGAAAATTCATGATGAAACTTTAAGCTCAATTTTGTTTTTATGTAAAAATATTTATACCCTTGTTTTATTGAATAAAAAATATGTAAAACAATGATTTATTTTCAGAAAACATGGATTTTTTTTAAATTTTTCATCCTTTTTTTCGCACAGAGTCACGACAAATATGCAAAGTTCTAAAAAGAGAATAAATGAAAAAGAATGTATGAAAATAGTAAAAACCATCAACAGCGAGGGCCGCAGCAAGGATTGCATGGATCGCAGCATGCTGGCGGACACGGTGGGCATGGCGTACATCCAGCGCCAGGAGCGAAACCAGCTGGTGGGCATGGCATACATCCAGCACCAGGAGCGAAACCAGCTGGCGGGCAAGGATTGCTTCCTTGCATGTAGCTCGAGTCATTCCTAAAATAGAAATAAAACGTTTTCAATATAAAAATAACACTATTTTATTATATAAATCTTATTATATTATTTAAAATTGTTTACCCTCCTCTTGGGCCACTGGACGGATCGTATCCTTCTGGGCAGACTAAAGATCCTTTCGGAGGTTCGCCTTTTTCATCAAAACATTCAGCAGGATATAAGCAATAGCAGCCTGAAAGGAGAAAAAAAAAGTTTAGTTCAGTGATTCTCAATGGGGGCGCTGGGAAGTTATTGGGGGCGTTAAGCAAAATTTGGGTGATAGGGGGGCAATGGCTAAGTGCTGGGCGTTAGATTGAAAATCGAGGCGCTTGAGATACTAAACCAACATGACCGCCAAGTCTTGCGGGTTTAGTATGACAAAAGAAAATTTGAGGAGAGATGAAGTGCTCCCGTTTTCAAGCTCCCCTTGGCGGCTCTCTTTTGGACAGAGAAGTTTCATAAATCCTGTAGTTAAGATGAAAAGCATAAATCATACCAATACAATGTCCAAGAGGGTCTTCTTCTAATCTTCCAGGTGCTATATAACTTCCATTGTAAATAGTATTTCCATCCAATGGTATTCCTGGTTTCTGATATTTATCCTTCTTCGCCCACGGAAGTTCTTCTTTCGGCTGCGGCTCCCATGGCATGTATGACAATTTATGAACGGTTTCACCATCAAGTGGAGAATCAGGAGGTAAATATCTACAATTATGAATAGAATAAAATTAATTACTTTTTTACGTTTTCATAGGTTTGAAAGATTGTGGTGGTTCAAATCTTGACATGTCTGGATTTTTATATGACATCGTATGGACAGTATCGTCTGAAAGAAATTGTTTGTATTTTTTTAAATTGTTTTTCTTACTTTCCATTTTAGACTTAGAAAGGCCAAGAGCGTTTGGCTGGACGATCTTCCCTAAAGTTTCAATTGGTTTTGGTGTATAATCATGACGATTTGTAGTCATTTCAGAAATTGGCCCTTCACCGCTTAGCTTATGATCTCTCGGATAAATAAGCTCAGGGCGTCTAAGTCCCGGCCATGCCCCATAACTCATCTTTAAAAGAAATAAATAAATTGAGATATTTCAAGTTATACTTTGTGCGTTGTTTTATCCGAAAATTCTCCAGCCGTTGTTAAATTTTCTTTAGCAAACGAAGGTTTTCCTCGACAGTTTCTGATCAATTTAGGATCAAACGCTTCATACGACATATTATATGTTGTACCATCAGGCATTTTGATCTCGGGTGGTCTGTAAACTTTGAGGGGCTTATATGATATCGGTTTGTCCGGCTGTATATATCTCATTCTCTAAAAAAAAGATTATTACATATTTCTTGATTTTTATTGGATGATGATGAAAAAGATTTAACCAATGAGCAAGAGGCCCTCTTCCTATTGGCTGATCTATACTTGTTAGCTTTTGATTTTCAATTACCTTTTGCCCACAAGCCTGTTGGCACTTGCAGGGAAGACCGTATTTGTGGCCAGGAGGCCAACATGGTGGGCACTAAAAAAATTTAATTTTTCAATCTTTAAAAAAACAAAAATTACTTTTGGCGGTGGACAATCTTGCTGTACTTCTACCATTCTGAAATTAAATCAGAAAATAAATAATTTCTCAACTTTTCATTATATTACTTGCATATATTCTGTCAGACCTTTTAAAAAGTGCTCTAATTACTAATCGACTACTTTTGAAAAACCCCAAAAGCTAAAATTAAAAGGTGTGAACTATTTTGAACTATTAAATCATATGGAACTATGCATATGCTATTTTTCGCCATTAAATATTGTCCAAAATTTAGACAAAATGCCAGTTTTATGAAGAGCTGGGTGTATTCATATTCAAAAAGGTTAAACTTATGAATATGAATCTGAGTATGAATAAACTTGTCATACTCACATCCATATTTTATAAGAAATTAATAATTTTTTAAAAAGAATTTAATAAAATCGAAAAGTTATTTAATTTCGGAAGGTTTTGAAATAATAAAAAGGAATCGTGGTAAATTATTTTCAAAAATTAATTAAAAATAATAAGTAATATAAATAATAGTAAAAATTAAAACTCAAAAGAGGATAAATTATAACATTATGTATTAGTTTTATATATATTCATAATCTCATAAATTAGAATCGTGAATTTCGCAAAAATTTAAACGGGATATTTTGAAATGAGGAGGCAACACTGGCAACTTGTTTATCTCGTCCCTTCATGATAAAAATAATTAAATAAGTTATAAGCCAATAAAAAAACGTTCAAAATTCTTGGTACTAAAATGCCGAATTCTCTGTTTTATTTAATAATTTTTTAATTATTTATTGTATAGTTTTTATGTAATATTTCTCTCTTCCAATTATGAGTTCGAAAGACAAGGAGTCAAAAACTTTAGATAAACTTAGACAATTTTTACGAAGGGGACTTCAAGGTATGGAAATATTATTTGAAAAATTTATTTTTAATTAAATTTTTAGGTGGAAATTATCGTAATCGAGAGGACTTTATTTTAACAGTCGACTTAGAAAAAGATTTATGCTCCGAATCTCCTCTTAACGTTAGAATAAAGACGATAAAAGAGCTTACAGAAATTGTTCTGAATCAAAGATTAGAAGAGGTAATTATCAGCATCGTTTGGGTATACAGGGTATCAATTAGTGCTCAGATAGAGTCTTAAATTTGCCGGTTTTCTGCATTATTTCTGCTTAAAAGTTGTATGTTTACGCCAGTAATTCCATTTTAAGAGCATTTTTGAGAAGTTTTTCTCCTCCTTTTGACTCAGAAATTCCATTTTGGCTGCATTTTTCTGAGTTTTCTCCGTTTTTTTTCCGCAGCTGAACCATTTTTGCTTTTCCAGATTTTAGGCTGTTAAACCCCATTTTTGCTATATTTTCCGGAGCTTTCCTCAGTTTTTTCGGCAGTGAAACCCAATTTTTACAAATAGGATTTTCGGCTGGAAAACTCGATTTTTACTGTCTTTTCCAGAGTTTTTCTCGGTTTTTTTGGGCAGTGAAACCCGATTTTTGCATTCTCAAACTTTGGTGGAAAACCTCATTTTTACTGTCTTTTCCAAAGTTTTCCTCCGTTTTTTTGACAGTGAAACCCGATTATTACATTTCTCGGATTTTCGGCTGGAAAACCGTAGTTTTGCTATATTTTTTGCAGTTTTCCTCGTTTTTTCAGCAGTGAAACCCAATTTTAGGAACATCTAGTAATTTTGACTGTAAAACTCCATTTTAACTGTCTATTTCAGAGTTTCCTCGGTTTTTTTTGGCAGTAAAACCAAATCGTTTTCTCGGATTTTAGGATGGAAAACCGTATTTTTGCTATATTTTTGCAGTTTTCCTCAGTTTTTTCGGCAGTGAAACCCGATTTTTACATATAGGATTTTCGGCTGGAAAACCCCATTTTAACAGTCTTTTTCAGAGTTTTCCTCGGTTTTTTTTGGCAGTGAAACCAGATTTTTACGTTTTCTCGGATTTTAGGATGGAAAACCGTATTTTTGCTATATTTTTTGCAGTTTTCCTCGGTTTTTTGGCAGTGAAACCCGATTTTTACGTTTTCTTGGATTTTAGGATGGAAAACCGTATTTTGCTATATTTTTTGGAGTTTTCCTCAGTTTTTCAATGGTGAAACCCGATTTTTTTTATCCAGTACTTTCGACTGGAAAACCCCATTTTTACTGTCTTTTCCAGAGTTTTCCTCGGTTTTTTTTTTGGCAGGGAAACCCTATTTTTACATTTCTCGGATTTTAGGCTGGAAAACCGCTGTATTTTCCTCGGTTTTTTTTTTTGGCAATCAAACCCGATTTTTACATTCCTGAAATTTTAGGCTGGAAAACCGTATTTTTGCTATATTTCCGGAGTTTTCCTCAGTTTTTTTTGGCAGTGAAACCCGAATTTTAACATTTTAGGATTTTAGGCTGAAAACCCCCATTTTTACTGTATTTTCCAGAGTTTTCCTTTGTTTTTGGGCAGCGAAACCCGATTTTACATTTTTTGGCTGAAAAACCACAGTTTTGCCATATTTTCCGTAGTTTCCCTCAGTTTTTTTTTTATGACAGTCAAACCTAATTTTTACGTTTCTAGGATTGTCGATTGGAAAACCCCATTTTTATAAGATTTTTGTTCTTAAAACCCAACTTTTAGGATTTTTCCCACCAATAATTTCGGTATCTAAATGTGATTACTTATACAGGATGCACCTGGAAAACTGTTTGTTCTTCTTGAAGACCTTTTATCAGACAACGTCTCCCTCGAGAACCGTCATCTCGTCTTCACTTTCTTCCGCTACCTCATTCAAGGTCAATACGAAAAACTCGGGATAATGAGAGCGCAATTTTTCAAACTCATCAAAACCCACAGCATCCCCGAAGACATCGGACAACGGTAAATTTCTTAAATATTAGAATCTCATTTCTTAAAAATATATCTTCAGGCTCGATTTGCTCCAGAAACTAACAGACAGCGGCAAAGACATTCTTCATATTGAAGAAGAAGTCGGCGAGTTTCTTTTAAATTGGATGCCCGTCATAACTGAAGCGAGAAGGGAGTCAGATTTTCTTAAAATACTAATAAATGTTATTAAATACAACGCATCTTATATCGACGAAGACGTGATTACTGGAATAGTCAAGTATGAGAAAAAAAAATTAAACAAATCAATTTACTTTTTTTAAAGGAGTATTTGTGCTCTTTGTTGCCAAAGTGATGATAAACATGTCGTCCTTCAATGCCTTCAAGTTCTCGACACAATCGTCTGTTATACAAATCTACCTTGTGAATCTCTCCCACCGTTTATAGCGACTCTTTGTCGAGCAGTAAATATTGAAATGTACTGCCCTTCAAGTTGGAAAGTAATTTTTTTTAAATGCTTTACTTTTTTTTAAATCAAAATTTTCAGATAATGCGAAATTTATTAGGAACTCATTTAGGACATTCTACTTTATTTACAATGACGAATATATTAAAAAGCGATGCGTCTTTAGCAGATTGCGGCCTTTTGCGTGGAGCCGTTTTTCATATCAATATGGCCCTTTGGGGTAACAACAGCGTTAAAACTCTTAACTGCACTCCAACATCTATTCTTCCATCTTTTATCGCGGTATGCCAATCTAAAATTAAATTTAATTAATTAATTAATTTTTAGGCTTTACGTTGTAAACAAATCCTTGTCATGTATGAAGTCATTTTAAGCATTCAAACTCTTGTAAATAAACATGGGAAAGAATTACTTGACCCTGCTTGGTGCCACATTTTAGATATAATCAAAATAATTATTCAGCATGTTGGTAAGTGTTTTTTAAAATATTTTTTTAGTTTAAATATTCTATTTGTAGAAGATTCACGTCGACACCTTCTTTGTCTTTAGTGAACAGCCATCTTCATGAAACTTTGAATACAATTGAGCAGCTTATAGAAACTGGGATGTTCAACGGTTGTATACCAACTGTTTTTAATATTATAGAAAGATGTTCATCTATCAGACCTGTACGTTTTTTATTTATAGAAGCTTATTTTATTTTAAAGTTTTTAGGAAATGTCGGTTCAAAGATTGATTAGTTACATTGCTGCCACAATAACTCCTGCAAGAAGTAAATGGCTGGACAAATTGGACTGCCTTTTGATAAGGTTTTATTCGCAGGAGAAAAGGACCACAATTCGTTTAACTGTTCTTTCGATACTTGCTAACATTGTCAGAAATAACAGGTTAGCCACTTTCACCCATATTGGATGTAATCATAATTGTAATCCACCCTTTTATTCAGAGTTGGGTGTATTCGTATTTACGATATGGATATGTACTCGTCGGAAATACAAATACAAGTATTTAAGAGTGAATATCCTTTGTTTTGAGTAAATATGAATGAATATTCAATCTTAAATAGTGTATTTACTGAGAAAATATGAATATTCACTCTTAAATACGTGTATTTACTGAGGAAATATGAATATTTACTCTGAAATAGACGTATTTAGAAATAAATATGAATATTCACTCTTAAATACGTGTATTTACTGAGGAAATATGAATATTTACTCTCAAATAGACGTATTTACAAAAGAAATATGAATATTCACTCTTAAATATGTGTATTTACTGAGGAAATATGAATATTTACTCTCAAATAGACGTATTTACGAAAGAAATATGAATATTCACTCTTAAATACGTGTATTTACTGAGGAAATATGAATATTCACTCTTAAATACGTGTATTTACTGAGGAAATATGAATATTCACTCTTAAATACGTGTATTTACTGAGGAAATATGAATATTCACTCTTAAATACGTGTATTTACTGAGGAAATATGAATATTCACTCTTAAATACGTGTATTTACTGAGGAAATATGAATATTCACTCTCAAATAGACGTATTTACAAAAGAAATATGAATATTCACACTTAAATACGTGTATTTACTGAGGAAATATGAATATTTACTCTCAAATAGACGTATTACTAAAGAAATATGAATATTCACTCTTAAATACGTGTATTTACTGAGGAAATATGAATATTTACTCTCAAATAGACGTATTTACAAAGAAATATGAATATTCACTCTTAAATACGTGTATTTACTGAGGAAATATGAATATTTACTCTCAAATAGACGTATTTACAAAAGAAATATGAATATTCACTCTTAAATACGTGTATTTACTGAGGAAATATGAATATTTACTCTCAAATAGACGTATTTACAAAAGAAAATGAATATTCACTCTTAAATATGTGTATTTACTGAGGAAATATGAATATTTACTCTCAAATAGACGTATTTACAAAAGAAATATGAATATTCACACTTAAATACGTGTATTTACTGAGGAAATATGAATATTTACTCTCAAATAGACGTATTAACTAAAGAAATATGAATATTCACTCTTAAATACGTGTATTTACTGAGGAAATATGAATATTTACTCTCAAATAGACGTATTTACAAAAGAAATATGAATATTCACTCTTAAATACGTGTATTTACTGAGGAAATATGAATATTTACTCTCAAATAGACGTATTTACAAAAGAAATATGAATATTCACTCTTAAATATGTGTATTTACTGAGGAAATATGAATATTTACTCTCAAATAGACGTATTTACGAAAGAAATATGAATATTCACTCTTAAATACGTGTATTTACTGAGGAATATGAATATTTACTCTCAAATAGACGTATTTACAAAGAAAAATGAATATTCACTCTTAAATATGTGTATTTACTGAGGAAATATGAATATTTACTCTCAAATAGACGTATTTACAAAGAAATATGAATATTCACTCTTAAATATGTGTATTTACTGAGGAAATATGAATATTTACTCTCAAATAGACGTATTTACGAAAGAAATATGAATATTCACTCTTAAATACGTGTATTTACTGAGGAAATATGAATATTTACTCTCAAATAGACTTATTTACAAAAGAAATATGAATATTCACTCTTAAATACGTGTATTTACTGAGGAAATATGAATATTTACTCTCAAACACGTTTATTCACAGTTGAATACTTTGAAATAAATATACGAATACGAATAACTCTGCTGTGATTACAGTCGTATTTGAGGAAATACGAATATTCACTCTTAAAAATATGTATTCACTGTTAATATTAAGAAATACGAATGTATTCGTATTTGTTCTATAAATACAAACGTATTTATATTCGTATTTACAATATTAAAATGTGTGGATATATTAGAGTCGAATGTGTATTTACGATTACGATTACAGTCCTACCAATACTTTCATCTTATTCTTTGTTTTAATTTTATTGATTTTTGTTTTAGACGACTTTTTGAGCAAGAATTGGTTGCTATTGTTTTAAAGCATTTGAGAAACGTTTCTGAGGATAGTGATAAGAATGTAAGGACTAACGCTGCTGAATTATTGGTAGACCTTTTCCTTAATTGCGAGCCGAAAAGATCCTTGGAAATCATAGTCGTTTTAGAAAAAGTATTTTTGAATAAAACTAAGCTTTAGTTGACTATTTTGTTTAAGCTTTTAAATCGAGCTTTTGACCATGAAGAAAATGCGAAAAGTGAAGAAGACGCTGAAGACATTCGAGTAACCGCACACGGTTTAGTCCGCGGTTTAACACATTTTATGTATTTCCATCCTCCGACTCCTGCGATCAAAGCATTCGCTTTAATAACGACTCACCTTGAAACGCATTATGCGAACCCTTCTAGGTTAAATCAAGTCTCAACAATTCGCAGCATGGTAAAAATTGAGTTAAAAATTAACTGTTTCTAAATGTCTTTTTTAAGATTCTTGAGTGCCTTTTAAAATTGAGAGCAGATTCACTTTATAGAGTTGGACTTTCTGGTCATAATCCTCCCTACAGCATGTTTTTAATGGCCCACAATTCGCTGACTTCAAACGTCAACAATTCATCTCGTGATCTTCTTTATACTCTTCCTATAACTCAAGCTATTAAAGCTATCATTAAAGCACTTCGTCATGAACTTGGTAAATTATTTAAATAAAAATATAATTTATTATAAATTTTTATAGACTGGAAAGTGATGCTGCTGTTGCTGCAAGAAGTTCCAAATTTATTAAAAAATCGTGCCTTGCTTGTTTCAAAGCATTCATCGGACGTAGACATGATTGCCAACGCTTTGTGTGGAATGGTAAATTTATTGAAAATTAAAATTGAGTTGGTAATAAATTTCTTTTAGGTGTGTGACAAAAGCCTTAATTTGCCAGAAAGGTTGAAAAATACACCGCCTAAATTCACTCGGACGGATTTTCAAAACTATGTTTTCCCCGTCCTTGCATCTCTGGTTTCATATCACGCTTATTTAGAGCCGACCCTTCAACAGCGTCTTATCAAATGTTTAGAATGCGGTAAATAGTTTTATATTTTTTATTTCTAATTAAGGGATCTTTGGGCTCTTTTGGATAGAAAATCCCGCTAAAAAACCGTGGAAAACTACAAAAATCGGATGAACCGATATATCGGAAGGGAAATATCGGATGAACCGATATATCGGAAGGGAAATATCGGATGAACCGATATATCGGAAGGGAAATATCGGATGAACCGATATATCGGAAGGGAAATATCGGATGAACCGATATATCGGAAGGAGAATATCGCGATAATTCCGAAATATCGCAAATATCGGAAGGAGAATATCGCGATAATTCCGAAATATCGCAAATATCGGAAGGAGAATATCGCGATAATTCCGAAATATCGCAAATATCGGAAGGAGAATATCGCGATAATTCCGATATATTGGAAGTATCGCAAGTCTCAACCACCCTACCTATAGTTTCCTTTTTCTATTCCTAGTGATTTTTTTTTTCATCAAGCTTCTCCTCGGGGGTCCAAAAAATGGCGTGGCAGACCTTGGCATGGCTTGGCAGACTTTGGCATGGCTTGGCAGACCACACTTTGGTTTAATATTATCTCCTAAATTTTTTTTTTCTTCAGGTTTGACCTCGAGATCTGCCAGACAATGTGTGACCGCACTGACAATTTGTATATTAGAAATGAGGGACGCAATGGTCAAACTTCTTCCAGAAGTTTTGCTCAATCTTTCCAAAATTTCGGCCACAGTTCACATCGCTATACCGATTTTAGAGTTCTTATCAAGTAAACCACATTTTCTTTTTTTTCTTTCAATCTTAATTTTTTTTCAGCTTTAACCCAACTTCCGAAAGTATTCGCAAACTTTGTTGGTGACCAATACATGTCAGTTTTTGCGATATCTCTCCCTTACACAAACCCTTTCCGTTATAACCATTATACAGTTTCGCTAGCCCATCATGTTATTGCAGCTTGGTTTCTGAAGTGTAGGCTTCCTTTTCGAAGGGATTTTGTTAACTATATTACCACGGTAAAATAATTATTAATTTATTTATTATTTTAATTATATTTTAGGGTTTAAAAAATAATTTGATACCGTTTGAAGAAGGCCATGTTGCCATCAAACCTAAAATAATTAACGAAGACTCTTCTAATAGGAAGAGAAGTTCTAGTCTTACGGAGCAAGTAGGTTTTGAATGTTGAAATTTTTTTGTGATGTTTTTTTTAGGGTAGTAGAAAACCTGGCGCACCACCTGTTTCCGCAAGGATAGATCTTAAACCGCACACGAATAACACGCTCGGCGCTTTCCATAAAGAACTGACTGAAACGTGTTTGGATCTGATGGCGATGTACACTTTTTCGACTTGTTCGCCACTTCCGAGGCGACAAAGTACCTTCGAGGTTTTACTCAGTGGGGGCCAAAGCATGAAATGGCTCATGGGAAATAAGTTAATCACAGTGACTACAAGCGGATGTACTTTGAAAGCCCTCAAACACGGATTGTGCGACAGATGCTTTCAAGTTTGTCGAATCCAAACTGGTACGTCAAAAAACTACCTGTCTTATTTTTAATTATATTTTTAGAGGCCAACTTTTCGCCTGAAGTTGACGACAAAAAACAGAAAAAAGCCAAAAACAAAAGCACTGAGGTATCCATTTTTTCTCTTTTTATTTCAAACTTTTTATTTTTTCTATTTTAGAAATTGCCGTCTACTGGATCCAATTCTCCAGATGAAGATAAGCCCGTTTTTAGTGAATCTGAAACAAAACTTGAACATTCACAATTCGGTAAATATTTAGATCAGGTGTTGTGGCAACCTTATCAAAATCAGGGGCTAAATAAGAATACTTTGGCTGAATACCTTCTTCTTTCTTGACCAAAAGGTTGAGAAAATCACCTTAAATCAGGAAAAGAGGGATGTCCAAAAACTTGAAAAACACCTTAACCCTTTCGAGGCCGCAGGCGACTATAGTTGCCATTCGCGCTTTTCGTTTGGAGACCGCAGGCGACTTTAGTTGCCCAGCGGCGCCAGCGGGAAGCCTCTCTAAAAATTTAATACCTTCGCTTCCCGTGGCGCTAGTGACATGCAAAAACTGGCAATCTGTTGGGGAAGAAATGAACTACGTGATGATCGCATCACTCGTCGCTTTCTGTGCTTTGCTGGGCGCTGGAAGCAGTCGGGGAGAAGTGAGGGCAAAGAGAGGGGAAAAGTGCTGCTCCAGTAGCGCAGAGAATCCGGCGTCAGATGCGGTCTCGAAAGGGTTAAAAATCTAGACACACTTAGTCGCTACCTTCTGATTTTCAATCTAATCGCTTCAAAAAATTGTTTAACCGTTAATATTTTTCAGGTTTGGAAAAGAATGAAAGACAAGTCTGCGCGTGTTGGTGTAAAGGATGGGCGGAAATCCATATTCGGAGACCCACCGGTAAAATATATTTTAAAAAAAGGAAAATTTTAACAATTTTTATAGGGTCGATGTCTTGGGCGATGAGGCTTCAAAATGAGCCACATTCGGCACACCTTCGAGACTTCACGAATTCCGACATATCGACATTGTTCCTCCCATCTTTTGCATCTAATGATGAAACTCAGGTAAAAAATTTATAATTTTCTTTATATTTATAAATTATGTGATTTCAGGCTGTTGTAAAAAGTGAAAGGGTTGGCTCAGAACCTGTTAGCATTCCTTGTTCACCAATACGAAGAAATGCTCATCCAGATGATGATTTTGGTACTTAAAAAAATTAAAAAAAAAGAAGAAATATATTGTTTTTTTAGATTATATGACTGAAGATGGCACTGGTCGAAGCCGAAATCCAGTCAGGAGGTCCAACTCGAGCCCAGATATGAGTTCAAATTGGAAAAATCCAATTTTAAGTTCAGAAAATGATTTAGAAATAGGAGAAAGTAAAAAGAAACAGACTTATACCAAAGATATGAGGTTAGCTTTTTTAGGTTATAATCAATATTCATGTTGAAACATGTTTTAGAGTTAACTGTGAAGCGATTCCTGAAGAAGTGGGCACTACTCCGCCAACTTCGGATGTTTTACTTTTGGATAAAAGTGACCCAGCTGATACTAAGCCGCAAACTTTTAGTTCTAGAGTTCCGAGGGTAAATCTGTTTAATTTTTTATATGTTTCTATGTTTTTTTTTAGGAAAACGAATTGAGGAATGCTGATCCGTCAGGGTTGCCACCACTTGCGTTCAGAGACCGAGGCCATACAATTTCGGTTATGAGTCCAGTCAAAAAGCCGGCACAGTGGGACCTCCCGAAAAGCCCTAAGCCAAAAAATGCTCCACACAACCGATCAGGAGTCAATCCTGCGTAAGTGTTTGATTCAGTATCCAAAAAGTTAAATATTATTTTTAGATTTGTGTTTTTACAACTTTATCATTCCGCGTATTTCGGCGACTGTTACGAGCGGCCGATGCTAGTCACCAATTCGGCTTCGGTTCAGTCAACGTTGAAAAATTTAGACTGGGTCCCTCCCTATGAAGTTCACAAAGTAACTAAAAATCATCAAAGTTTAGATTTGTAATTTTTTTTAAGGTTGGAGTTCTTTATGTCGGTCCTGGACAAGCGAATAGTGAAATTGACATTTTGAGAAATGAATACGGCTCCCCTCGCTACGTCGAATTCCTTCAAAGGCTCGGCACTTTGATCGACTTGGCAGAAGCTGACCGACAGCAGGTTTTCTTAGGTGGTCTCAGAACAGACGGAAATGATGGAAAATTCGCCTACATTTGGCAAGATGACATCATGCAGGTAAAATTATATTTTAAAAAAAATATCTTTTTAAAATTATTTCTCAGGTCATATTTCACGTTGCAACTTTAATGCCGAATTCTCCATCCGATCCTAACGCCACTGCCAAAAAGCTTCATATCGGCAACAATTTTGTTACCATTGTCTATAATGACAGCGGTGAAGAATATAACCTTCAAACTGTCAAAGTAAAATATTAATTATGTTTTCTTTTATACAATTTCAATTTTAGGCGCAGTTTAATTATGCTGTTGTTGTCGTTGAGCCGTTAGAACATGGGACGAATCAAGTGATTGTCAAAGCCAAAGAAGAAGTGATGCAACATATTTGTTTGACCGAGTACAAAATAATATCTGACCAAAGTGTTGCCATTTTATCTCGACAATTGGCCCTCCATTCTAACGTAAGTTTCTTTTAAGCTAACACCTTTTACGTCAAAAATTTCAGTTAGCTTCGATGATATCTTCAAAGCAGAATTTAAACATGAGGGAATCCTATGCCTCCAACTGGCTTGAAAGGCTCAGATTAATCAAAAGGATACACACAAAATTGTTGCAGGAAGCGATAACCGAAGATAGATCACATTCGAGAACGGACCGTAGAAGCCAGCTTGACGATTTCACTGAATACACATAATCATTTTTGTTGTTATACATTTTTAAAAATTTTTGTTTTAAATATTGCTCGCGCTCAATAATGTTTCCGATGAACAAATTGAAAACTTTTGTATCTTGTTTTTGAATGGAATTTTTAATAAATATATAATTTAAAGCTCATTTTTCTACGATTTTCTTATATATTATTAATGTTCTTAGCCAGGGGTTCTTGAACGGCTTTTTGAGAAAGAAGCAGATTTTTACAGGACTTTCAGAAGTTGTTTTCGGTTTTTTGATTGAGAAACCTTTTTTTTTTTACAGGATTTTCTATTTTCATTGGCTTTTTGAGAAAGAAGAAGAAGAAGTTTTATTTCAAAACAGTACTAGCACATTGAAGAAGTACATTTTTACAGGACTTTCAGAAGTTGTTTTCGGTTTTTTGACAGAGAAACCCTTTTTAACTTCCTTAAAGAAGTTATTGCGATACCCTCGACGTCGGGTTTTTGGGGAAGGGTCTTCCAGACCCCGGAGGGTCAAATCGAATATTGATCTTTACCGATCTCAACTTTGTCTGTGGTGCCGGCCGCCGGCCGTCCGTAGCATTTTTTTCCGGAACACTTTACGGCCACAGTTTTCATCCGATTTTCACCAAATTTTTACACAAATTTCTTTAGCCGGTGAAGAAGAATGTAACGAGGGGGATTTTTGAATTTCGAAAAAATGGCGGAGATATGTCTGTTTGAAATTTTAAAAAATTCGCTGCGGCCGAACCGTTAATCCGATTTTCACCAAATTTTCACCAATTACTCCTTATATTTTTTAAGAATTTTTGGTGCAAAAAAATTGCCACTTTTAATTACTATTTTTTATTAGTAGGGAGAAATTTCGTACTTCTACCCTTTACGAGAGGCAAATCCCTAGGCCAAAGAGCCCATTATTTCTACCTTGACACTTAAAAATTTTTCGAAAAAAAGAACTTAAAAAAAAAAAAAAAAAAAAAAAAAAAAAAAAAAAAAAGAAAGAAAAACCCGGAAAATTTTCGAAAAAAAATTTTTTTTGACAAAAAACTTAGAAAATTTCTCGAAAAAAAAAAAAAAAAAAAAAAAAAAAGGAAAACCCGGAAAATTTTTCGAAAAAAACTTTGAAAATTTTTTGAAAAAAAAAAAAAAAAAAATTTTTTTGGACAAAAAAAAACTTAGAACATTTTCCAAAAAAAAGAACTTAAAAAATTTTTCGAAAAAAAGAACTTAGAAAATTTTTCGAAAAAAAAAAAAAAAATGCCCGAAAATTTTTTGAAAAAACTAACTTGGAAAATTCTCCTTTATACTTTCCCTCCCTACTACATCCCCTTCCTTATACTTTCGTTCCCTTATACTTCCCCTCCATTATACTTCCCCCTCTGTTATACTTCCCCCTTCCTTATACTTTCCCCTCCGTTATACTTCCAGTTCGTTATACTTCCCCCTCCGTTTACTTCCCCTCCCATATTATACTTCCTACTCCGTTATACTTCCCACTCCGTTATACTTCTCCTCCCATATACTTCCCCTCCTATATAGATACTTCTCTTTAAGGAAGTTCCCGTCAGGGCCAGCTCCAGACTAGTACTTTTACAGGATTTTCTGTTTTCTGGCTTTTTGAGAAAGAAGCACATTTAAAGGACTTTCAGAAGTTGTTTTCGGTTTTTTGACAGAGAAACCCTTTTTTTACAGGATTTTCTGTTTTCATGCTTTTTGAGAAAGAAGCACATTTTAAAGGACTTTCAGAAGTTGTTTTCGGTTTTTTGACAGAGAAACCCTTTGTTTACAGGATTTTCTGTTCTCATTGGCTTTTGAGAATGAAGCATATTTTGCAGGACTTTCAGAAGTTGTTTTCGGTTTTTTGACAGAGAAACCATATTTTTACAGGATTTTTTGTTTTCATTGGCTTTTTGAGAAAACACATTTTTGCAGGACTTTCAGAAGTTGTTTTTGGTTTTTTGACATAGAAACCCTATTTTTTTTACAGGATTTCTGTTTTCCCTGGCTTTTGAGAAAGAAGCACATTTTTACAGGACTTTCAGAAGTTGTTTTGGTTTTTGACAGAGAAACTTTTTTTTTTTCAGGATTTCTGATTTTCAATGGCTTTTTGAGAAAGAAACACATTTTTGCAGGACTTTCAGAAGTTGTTTTCAGTTTTTTGACCGAGAAACCTTTTTTTACTGGATTTTCTGTTTTCATTGGCTTTTTGAAAAGAAGCACATTTTTACAGCACTTTCAGAAGGTGTTTTGGTTTTTTGACAGAGAAACTTTATTTTTACAGGATTTTCTGTTTTCATTGGCTTTTTGGAAAAGAAGCACATTTTTACAGGTCTTTAGAAGTTGTTGTAGGTTTTTTGACAGAAAAACCTTTTTTACAGAATTTTCTGTTTTCAATGGCTTTTAGAGAAAGAAACGCATTTTTGCGGGACTTTCAGAAGTTGTTTTTTGGTTTTTTGACAGAGAAACCCTTTTTTTTTTTTATACAGGATTTTCTGTTTCCATTGGCTTTTGAGAAAGAAGCACATTTTTACAGGACTTTCGGAGGTTGTTTTTGGTTTTTTGACAGAGAAACCAAATTTTTAGAGAACTTTCGTCAACTAGCAAAGTTTAAATTTCCCCAACAGGGCAGGTTGTTACTCGAAGCTAAGCGCTAGTGCTGGAACGGAGAGGTTTATGATATTTATCTTAACTTACTGATTTCAATTAATTATTTAAGTTAGTGCTTATTTTGTAATTTGTTTATATCTAAAAATGACTTTAGTGTGGGTGATAAAAACGTTAATATTTCTAGTGAGCGTTTCGTTGACATTTTGTCAGCGGCAAGACGTTCATGAGATGATGTATCAGACTCTTTCCGGGGCTTCAGGATGCTTCAGACGTATGAACGGTACCCATCAGTTCGGCTGTTCTTCCCCTCAGAAAGGAAGTTTCGGCGTTATTCAGCTAATCGAGAATGAAGATGAGTTAAACTTCTTGCTTAAAACAGCCAACGCAGGGCCGTACATGGTGGTTTTAAGCCCGCTCATGAACAATCTTCAAGTGATTCCAAAGCTAAAACAATCCAGAGAAGATTTCTGGGATCGTCTTCACCGATCGGCATCAAGGCGAAAAAAAGTTACCACCACATTATTCACCGGATGAAACCTGCCCGAATTCTGCAGAAAGCTCCTGCCCTAAAGAAAACCCATGGAATCCCTTAGGTAACAAATACATTTTCACCGATTGGAGCGTCCCTTTATTTCTGGTCACAGAAAAAACAAGCTACGACTCAATCATCGATTGCTACAAAAAGTTCAATTGCCTTTAGATTCTACGCAAGAAAAAAACCACTATGCTCTCTACATATGAAATCGCATATGTTCGCAGCTGTCAGTTCTCAAGTTTGCTTGAGACGTTTCACCAACAATTTAGCCAACACTGTCAAATTCTGCGATCCTATCGGCAGCGAAAATATAGTCCTTCCTATTATAACAGACAACATAAAAAAGAAAGTTATTTTAATAGCATCCAGGATTGATTCTGCTTCACTTTTTGATGGAATCGCACCAGGAGCTATGTCTTCCATAACAGGACTTGTGACATCCTTAACTGCAGCTAGTATAATCTACAGCCAAATACAAAACTTAAAAATGAACAAAGATGTTCTTTTTGTCTTATTTAATGGTGAAGCTTTCGATTTCATCGGTTCCACTCGTGTCGTCTACGATATAGAAAACAAATCATTTGTTACAAAATCGTATCAAATCGATCTTGAAGATATCGACTTATTTATCGACATTTCTCAAATAGGAAGGCCATTAGAAGACAATGATAGTACAACATATACATTCAACTGGACAATCTTCATTCACCGAAAAACTAATTCAATATGGTAAATTATATAGTGCATCATATAAAAAGTCATCGGTTAAAGAACTACCACCAACTTCTCTCACAATGTTTGCTAAAGCTGCACCAAAAATTAACGGTTTTGTATTAACCAACTATGATAAAAGTTTTAAAACTAAATATTATTCCGGTTACTACGACACCAAAGATACAATTGGTTATTCATACTTGAATGGTCTGAAGTTGAAGATACGACGATTCAGTACCAAATTGCCAGTGTCGCTGCTAGTTTGGCAAGTGCAGTTGTTGAAGATGTTGCTGGGAAGAATGGTTCTTGTTAGATTTGAAAGAACTTGTGAATCAAGTTGATCATTTGCTTTATTGCTATCTTGTTTCACGTTCTTGCCCTTTGATTGAAGCAGTTTATCCATCTTTAGCTATGCATAATAAACTTCCTGAAGTTTTGCCGATGTATGTAGGAGTGACGTGATATCACCAACGAATTATATCACCAAAGCTACTGGACTTTGCTTTATTGCTATCTCGGTAAGGCGTCTGCTGAATACAACTTTAAAATTTACTGCCAGTCCGTCATGCATTCACCATCGATAACTACGATTGGACATGGACAGTACCCAACATGGACAGAATCAGTTTGGGACGATAACTCATTAGGAATGTTTCTTAAGCCATCGAAAGAAAGTGAAATTAAGATACTCCTTACAGGATAATAACTTTCTAACAATTTTATTTCCGTATTCATCATCAAGAAAAAATCGATTCTTTATTCTCATCCACAGTCCCTACCGATTGCTAATATTTTTTTCAAGTCATTCATAGTTATTTTAGGATTCACAATAACGAAATCAGGGTTCGTTATGAATAGAATCTAGTGTGCCTCATTTTGGTTTACTTGATTCCAAGACTGATTTTCCTTTTTAAATTTTTATCCTTAACTTCTTTTCCCTTGATAATAACTACATTTTTGTATTTAGATATAATTGCTTAATAATGTATTATTTTGTCGAATTTGTATATTGTCAAACATTTGCTGTGATCTCATGTTTTGGCCAATGATGGCAAAGCATGATAATTTAATAAAGTAATAACATTTTTAATTATTATATCGTTAAAACGCTTTCTTCTTTTATTCTGTCTCTCTTCACAATACCTTTCTCTTTAACTTCAGAAACCTAAAATTTGAGAGAGGTGCCAAAAAGCGCTTGCGAGCAGCCCCAAAAGTCCTTTGAAAATAGTGTTCTTTGCTTAAAATATAATATTGAAACAGGGGCTCCCAAAGTTTGCTTCGCGGAAAAGCTTGCTGAGAAATCGCTGGAAACAGAGAAATGGAACCCAGAATAAAATATAAAATACGTTTTACGTTGATATTAAGCTTTTTATTCTTCAAACAACAATTTTCGTTTTTTTTTTAAATGAAATATTTCAAAATTTCAGTATTTTGGAGAAGTTGGTTCGTTTTACCTGTAACCCATCTTCAACGTTTTTTGGGAGTTCTAGGTTTTTTGACAGAAAAATCCCATTTATAGTATTTTTTTTCTCAGTTTTTAGACCAGAAACTCATCTTGAGAGTTTTTGATAATTACTCCATTTTACAGAATTTTGATAGTTCGCTTGGTTTTTTGAAAAGAAACTCGATTTTACTGGATTTTAGCCTGTTTTCTTGGCTTTTTGACAGAGAAACCCTCTTTTTCCTATTTTTTGACAGAAAAATCCCATTTTAGTATTTTTTTTCTCTCGGTTTTTAGACCAAGAAACTCCATTTTTCGGAGTTTTTGAAAATTAACTCCATTTTTACAGAATTTGATGTTTTCCACTTGGTTTTTGACAAAGAAACTCCATATTGCAGGATTTTGTCTGTTTTCTGGCTTTTTGACAGAGAAACCTGTTTTTTCAGGAATTTTCCTAGGTTTTTTGACAGAAAAAAATCCCTTTTAGCAATTTTTCTCTCGGTTTTTGACAAGAAACTCCATTTTTGGGAGTTTTCATAATTAACTCCATTTTTACAGAATTTTGATAGTTCCGATGGTTTTTTGACAAAGAAACTTCATATTACAGGATTTTTGCTGTTTTCTTGGCTTTTTGACAAAGAAACCCTCTTTTTCCTGTTTTTGACAGAAATATCCCATTTTCAGTATTTTTTTTTCTCTCGGTTTTAGACCAGAAACTCCATTTCTCGAGTTTTTGAAAATTAACTCCATTTTACAGAATTTTTGATTGTTCCACTTGGTTTTTTTGACAAAGAAACTCCATATTGCAGGATTTTGTCTGTTTCTTGGCTTTTTGACAGAGAAAACCCTCTTTTTTCCTGTTTTTCGACAGAAAAATCCCATTTTTAGTATTTCTTTTTCTCAGTTTTAGACAATGAAACTCCATTTTTGGGAGTTTTTCCTCGGTTTTTTATAATTTACTCCATTTTACAGAATTTTCGATAGTTTCGTTTAGTTTTTTGACAATGAAACTCCATATTACTGGATTTTAGCCTGTTTTCTTGGCTTTTTTGACAAGAGAAACCCTCTTTTTCCTATTTTTTGACAGAAAAATCCCATTTTAGTATTTTTTTTCTCTCGGTTTTTTAGACCAAGAAACTCCATTTTCGGAGTTTTTGAAAATTAACTCCATTTTACAGAATTTTGATTGTTCCACTTGGTTTTTTGACAAGAAACTCCATATTGCAGGATTTTTGTCTGTTTCTTGGCTTTTTGACAGAGAAACCCTTTTTTCCTGTTTTTTTCGACAGAAAAATTCCCATTTTTAGTATTTTCTTTTTCTCAGTTTTTAGACAATGAAACTCCATTTTGGGAGTTTTTCCTCGGTTTTATAATTTACTCCATTTTACAGAATTTTCGATAGTTTCGTTTAGTTTTTTGACAATGAAACTCATATTACTGGATTTTAGCCTGTTTCTTGGCTTTTGACAGAGAAACCTCTTTTTTCCTATTTTTTGACAGAAAAATCCCATTTTTAGTAGTTTTTTTTCTCTCGGTTTTTAGACCAAGAAACTCCATTTTTCGGAGTTTTTGAAATTAACTCCATTTTTACAGAATTTTGATTGTTCCACTTGGTTTTTTTGACAAGAAACTCCATATTGCAGGATTTTTGTCTGTTTTCTTGGCTTTTTGACAGAGAAACCCTCTTTTTTCCTGTTTTTTCGACAGAAAAATCCATTTTTAGTATTTCTTTTTCTCAGTTTTTAGGCAATGAAACTCCATTTTTGGGAGTTTTCCTCGGTTTTTTATTTACTCTATTTTTACAGAATTTTCGATAGTTCCGTTTAGTTTTTTGACAATGAAACTCCATATTACTGGATTTTTGCCTGTTTTCTTGGCTTTTTGACAGAGAAACCCTCTTTTTCCTGTTTTTTGACAGAAAAATCCCATTTTTAGTTTTTTTTTTTTCTCTCTCGGTTTTAGACCAAGAAACTCCATTCTTGGGAGCTTTTGATAATTAACTCCATTTTTACAGAACTTTTGATGGTTCCGCTTGGTTTTTTGACAAAGAAACTCCAGAGAAACCCAGAAGTTTTTTGCAAAGAAAACAGGATTTTTTCCTGATTTCTTGGCTTTTTGACAGAGAAACTCTTTTTTTTTCCAGTTTTTTGACAGAAAAATCCCATTTTAGTACTTTTCTCTCAGTTTTTAGACAAAGAAACTCCATTTTTGGGAGTTTTTGATAGTTAACTCCATTTTACAGAATTTTTGATAGTTCCGCTTGGTTTTTTGACAAAGAAACTCCATATTGCAGGATTTTTGTCTGTTTTCTTGGCTTTTTGACAGAGAAACCTCTTTTTTCCTGTTTTTCGACCGAAAAATCCCATTTTTAGTATTTTCTTTTCTCTCGGTTTTTAGACAATGAAACTCCATTTTTCGGAGTTTTTCTCGGTTTTTATAATTTACTCCATTTTTACAGAATTTTCGATAGTTCGTTTAGTTTTTTGACAATGAAACTCCATAACTGGATTTTAGCTGTTTTCTTGGCTTTGACAGAGAAACCCTCTTTTTTCCTATTTTTTGACAGAAAAATCCCATTTTTAGTATTTTTTTTTTTTTCTCGGTTTTTAGACAAGAAACTCCATTTTTCGGAGTTTTTGAAAATTAACTCCATTTTTACAGAATTTTTGATTGTTCCACTTGGTTTTTTGACAAAGAAACTCCATATTGCAGGATTTTTGTCTGTTTTCTTGGCTTTTTGACAGAGAAACCCTCTTTTTCCTGTTTTTTCGACAGAAAAATCCCATTTTAGTATTTCTTTTTCTCAGTTTTAGACAATGAAACTCCATTTTGGGAGTTTTTCCTCGGTTTTTATAATTTACCATTTTTACAGAATTTTCGATAGTTTCGTTTAGTTTTTTGACAATGAAACTCCATATTACTGGATTTTAGCCTGTTTTCTTGGCTTTTTGACAGAGAAACCCTCTTTTTTCCTATTTTTTTGACAGAAAAATCCCATTTTTAGTATTTTTTTTCTCTCGGTTTTTAGACCAAGAAACTCCATTTTTCGGAGTTTTTGAAAATTAACTCCATTTTTACAGAATTTTTGATTGTTCCACTTGGTTTTTTGACAAAGAAACTCCATATTGCAGGATTTTTGTCTGTTTTCTTGGCTTTTGACAGAGAAACCCTCTTTTTTTCCTGTTTTTCGACGAAAAATCCCATTTTTAGTATTTCTTTTTCTCAGTTTTTAGGCAATGAAACTCCATTTTTGGGAGTTTTTCCTCGGTTTTTTATAATTTACTATTTTTACAGAATTTTCGATAGTTCCGTTTAGTTTTTTGACAATGAAACTCCATATTACTGGATTTTAGCCTGTTTTCTTGGCTTTTTGACAGAGAAACCCTCTTTTTTCCTGTTTTTTGACAGAAAAATCCCATTTTTAGTTTTTTTTTTTTTTTTCTCTCTCGGTTTTAGACCAAGAAACTCCATTCTTGGGAGCTTTTGATAATTAACTCCATTTTTACAGAACTTTTGATGGTTCCGCTTGGTTTTTGACAAAGAAACTCCAGAGAAACCCAGAAGTTTTTTGCAAAGAAAACAGGATTTTTGTCTGTTTCTTGGCTTTTTGACAGAGAAACCCTGTTTTTTCCAGGAATTTTCTAGGTTTTTGACAGAAAAAAATCCCTTTTAGCATTTTTCTCTCGGTTTTTTGACCAAGAAACTCCATTTTGGGAGTTTTTCATAATTAACTCCATTTTTACAGAATTTTTGATAGTTCCGATTGGTTTTTTGACAAAGAAACTTCATATTACAGGATTTTGCCTGTTTTCTTGGCTTTTTGACAAAGAAACCTCTTTTTTCTGTTTTGACAGAAATATCCCATTTCAGTATTTTTTTTTCTCTCGGTTTTAGACCAAGAAACTCCATTTCTCGGAGTTTTGAAAATTAACTCCATTTTTACAGAATTTTGATGTTCCACTGGTTTTTTGACAAAGAAACTCCATATTGCAGGATTTTTGTCTGTTTTCTTGGCTTTTTGACAGAGAAACCCTCTTTTTTCCTGTTTTTCGACAGAAAAATCCCATTTTAGTATTTCTTTTTCTCAGTTTTTAGACAATGAAACTCCATTTTTGGGAGTTTTCCTCGGTTTTTATAATTTACTCCATTTTTACAGAATTTTCGATAGTTTCGTTTAGTTTTTGACAATGAAACTCCATTACTGGATTTAGCCTGTTTTCTTGGCTTTTTGACAGAGAAACCCTCTTTTTCCTATTTTTTTGACAGAAAAATCCCATTTTTAGTATTTTTTTTTCTCTCGGTTTTAGACCAAGAACCATTTTCGGAGTTTTTGAAAATTAACTCCATTTTTACAGAATTTTGATTGTTCCACTTGGTTTTTTGACAAAAAGAAACTCCATATTGCAGGATTTTGTCTGTTTTCTTGGCTTTTTGACAGAGAAACCCTCTTTTTTCCTGTTTTTTCGACAGAAAAATCCATTTTTAGTATTTTTTTTCTCAGTTTTTAGACAATGAAACTCCATTTTTGGGAGTTTTTCCTCGGTTTTTATAATTTGCTCCATTTTTACAGAATTTTCGATAGTTTCGTTTAGTTTTGACAATGAAACTCCATATTATGGATTTAGCCTGTTTTCTTGGCTTTTGACAGAGAAACCCTCTTTTTCCTATTTTTTTGACAGAAAAATCCCATTTTAGTATTTTTTTTTCTCTCGGTTTTTAGACCAAGAAACTCCATTTTTCGGAGTTTTTGAAAATTAACTCCATTTTTACAGAATTTTTGATTGTTCCACTTGGTTTTTTGACAAAGAAACTCCATATTGCAGGATTTTGTGTTTTCTTGGCTTTTTGACAGAGAAAACCCTCTTTTTTCCTGTTTTTTCGACAGAAAAATCCATTTTTAGTATTTTCTTTTTCTCAGTTTTTAGGCAATGAAACTCCATTTTGGGAGTTTTTCCTCGGTTTTTTATTTTACTCTATTTTACAGAATTTTCGATAGTTCCGTTTAGTTTTTTGACAATGAAACTCCATATTACTGGATTTTTGCCTGTTTTCTTGGCTTTTTGACAGAGAAACCTTTTTTCCTGTTTTTTTGACAGAAAAATCCCATTTTTAGTTTTTTTTTTTTTCTCTCTCGGTTTTTAGACCAAGAAACTCCATTCTTGGGAGCTTTTGATAATTAACTCCATTTTTACAGAACTTTTGATGGTTCCGCTTGGTTTTTTGACAAAGAAACTCCAGAGAAACCCAGAAGTTTTTTGCAAAGAAAACAGGATTTTTTTCCTGATTTCTTGGCTTTTGACAGAGAAACTCTTTTTTTCCAGTTTTTGACAGAAAAATCCCATTTTTAGTACTTTCTCTCAGTTTTTAGACAAAGAAACTCCATTTTTGGGAGTTTTTGATAGTTAACTCCATTTTTACAGAATTTTTGATAGTTCCGCTTGGTTTTTTGACAAAGAAACTCCATATTGCAGGATTTTGTCTGTTTTCTTGGCTTTTTGACAGAGAAACCCTCTTTTTTCCTGTTTTTTCGACAGAAAAATCCCATTTTAGTATTTTCTTTTTCTCTCGGTTTTTAGACAATGAAACTCCATTTTTCGGAGTTTTTCCTCGGTTTTTTATAATTTACTCCATTTTTACAGAATTTTCGATAGTCGTTTAGTTTTTGACAATGAAACCATATTACTGGATTTTAGCCTTTCTTGGCTTTTTGACAGAGAAACCCTCTTTTTCCTATTTTTTTGACAGAAAAATCCCATTTTAGTATTTTTTTTCTCTCGGTTTTTAGACCAAGAAACTCCATTTTTCGGAGTTTTTGAAAATTAACTCCATTTTTACAGAATTTTTGATGTTCCACTTGGTTTTTTGACAAAGAAACTCCATATTGCAGGATTTTTGTGTTTTCTTGGCTTTTTGACAGAGAAACCCTCTTTTTCCTGTTTTTTCGACAGAAAAATCCCATTTTAGTATTTTTTTTTCTCAGTTCGTTGTTTAAATAATATTTCAAATTTCAGTATTTTTGGAGAGAGGGGTTTTTACCAGTAACAACCTTCAATTTTTTTTTTTTTCTTTTTGGGAAGTTCTGGTTTTTTGACAAAATCCCTTTTTAGTTTTTTCTCGGTTTTTAGACCAAGAAACTCCATTTTGGGAGTTTTGATAATTAACTCCATTTTTACAGAATTTTGATAGTTCCGCTTGTTTTTGACAAAGAAACTCCATTTACAGGATTTTTGCCTGTTTTCTTGGCTTTTTGACAGAGAAACCCTCTTTTTTCATATTGGATTTTTGTCTGTTTTCTTGGCTTTTTGACAGAGAAACCCTCTTTTTTCTGTTTTTTCGACAGAAAAATCCCATTTTAGTATTTTTTTTCTCAGTTTTTAGACAAGAAACTCCATTTTTGGGAGTTTTTCCTCGGTTTTTATATTACTCCATTTTTACAGAATTTTCGATAGTTTCGTTAGTTTTTTGACAATGAAACTCCATATTACTGGATTTTAGCCTGTTTTCTTGGCTTTTTGACAGAGAAACCCCTTTTTTCCTATTTTTTTGAGAAAAATCCCATTTTTAGTATTTTTTTTTCTCTCGGTTTTTAGACAAGAAACTCCATTTTTCGGTTTTTGAAATTAACTCCATTTTACAGAATTTTGATGTTCCATTCCGTTTTTTCGACAGAAAAATCCCATTTTTAGTATTTTCTTTTTCTCAGTTTTTAGAATGAAACTCCATTTTGGGAGTTTTGATAATTACTCTATTTTTACAGATTTTGATAGTTGCGTTTTTTTTTGACAATGAAACTCCATATTACAGGATTTTTGCCTGTTTTCTTGGCTTTTTGACAGAGAAACCCTCTTTTTTTCCGTTTTTTTGACAGAAATCCCATTTTTAGTTTTTTTTTTTTTTTCTCGGTTTTTAGACCAAGAAACTCTTTGGGAGTTTTTTGAAATACTCCATTTTTACAGAACTTTTGATGGTTCCGCTTGGTTTTTTGACAAAGAAACTCCAGAGAAACCCAGAAGTTTTTTGGCAAAGAAAACAGGATTTTTTCCTGTTTCTTGGCTTTTTGACAGAGAAACTCTTTTTTTTCCAGTTTTTTGACAGAAAAATCCCTTTTTAGTACTTTTCTCTCAGTTTTTAGACAAAGAAACTCCATTTTTGGGAGTTTTTATAGTTAACCATTTTTACAGAATTTTTCATAATTCCGCTTAGTTTTTTGACAAAGAAACTCGATTTTACAGGATTTTGCCGTTTTTCTTGGCTTTTTGACAGAAACCCTTTTTTTTTTTTTTTTTTTTCCAGTTTTTTGACAGGGAAACCCCATTTTTACAAGTTTTGTCAATTTTTGACATAGAAACCCTTTTGTACAGGATTTTGAGTTTTCCCCCATAAAAGGATTGAAAATTGGGTCTGCCATTTTGTGGTAAAAAGAGATCCACTGCTAAAAAGTGGGAATCCCTGAATTGTAGAAAATAGTGGCTATACTCCCCAAATTCCTGGCTAGAAGCCACTTTCCTGAAAAATCTTGCAAGAATGTTCATACGTGGTACAATGAAAAAATCATTTCAATAAACAGTATATTTTTTCACATTCTCCAGGAAAATAAATGCAGGGAAAAATTTATTAATAAAAAAAAATTCTTTTCTTTTGCCTTCAAGACAAGCGACAAAAAGTCAAAATACTATAATCCTTGAGCATTTAACATCTATATTATTAAAAGTAGGATAAGATTTTTATAATTTCACTATACAAAATATAACAAGAGAATATATTTTTTTCTTTTTCATACATGACACTGTGAACATCAAGAAAATAAATCGCTATTTTTATTTATGTTACAAAAATTTTTTATACAACCTAGACATTTAGGAAATTAAAATATATTTCATCTATAAGAAACGAAAAATGTCAAAAACCTGAAATGTGAACTTGTTTTGGGAGAATCTAACATGCAGGATGTGATGATTTTAATTATCAAATATAAATTTTTTAGGAAAAAATTACATCTAAAACTCTAATTTTTAATATTTATAAAAAAAATCTCACTATAAAAAATAGGGTGTACGATCGAAAAAGGGAAGTATTTAATACAATAGCGAAAATAAAAAAAGGCAGTATTAACTTATAACTAACATGCATATCAAAGCAAAAATAATGTGACTATTTGAAAAATAAACCTATCACAATAATAAACCTATTACTAATTCACGAAACTATAAAAAAAAGTCATAAATATAAAGTCAATCGGATGATTGATGGGATTTGATGGCAGTCATTTATTGTGAAGACGGGACTCTGAAAATAAATTAAATAAAGTATTTAACTTTTTTATTATTTACGGTTGGCCAGGTCCTGGGAAATAATATGGAGGGGGTCTTTCATATTCTGATGATCGCTGGGTATCGAGAGGAGCACTAGCATTATATTGTTCCCATTGAGGAGTTCTGAAAATTTTTTTAATAAATTCTTTCTTATTTGTTTATACTACCTTCTTCTTGTGGTGCTTGAGGATTCGCACGTTCGGCATTTCTTCCAGACAAATGTGCGCTGTATGAAGCATTATTACTTCTACTTCCACTCGTTTTCTTCTTCTTGGCTTCTTTTTCTTTTTATTCCCTGCAACTCCACCGCCACTTGGAACACTATAATTTCAAATAAAATAAAAAATTTAAGAATTTTAAATTCAATACTTTTAATGGCACATTGTCTTGCTCGGCATAAGCATCATAAAGATATTCACTATAGAAAAAGAAAAAAAAATTATTTTTTGGAATTTTTTTTGTATAAAACTTACGCTTCAACTAATTCTCCAGGATACGGCTCTGCCTTTTGATACAGAGTTGACAGTTTGACCGAAAGGATGATGGCAGGCATGAATAAAATGACAGCACAGCCAACACTCAACCAAAAACCATTCTGTAAATCATTTTATAAAAATAAAACACAAAAACAAAAACTTACAAATGGATCAAGAATGTTATTACAAACGGAGATGACGGTAGCATTGTAAACTAAAGAAATGGGCCAACAACGTCCTACATTTTGTTTGGCTTCAGAATCCACACGTGAAAGATAGCTATCAATATGGACACCAAATTCCCTTCCAAATTCATCAGCCAACTAAAATATTTAATGATAGAACATTTTTAAGTAAATAATTTACCTTTCGAACAATGGCAGGTCCTTGTGAATTTAAGGTTTTTTGTGCTTGCCTTAAATCGCTCAGTAGAGCTTCCACAGCATGCTTAAGAGAAGAATGATTAAATTTTAAATGGTTCGATAGCAAAGTTGCATTATTATGAAGCTGTTTGCTTAGCTGAACCATTAAATCGACCTGACGTTCTTGATGTATCTCCAAATACAAAGCTTCCGTTTGTATCAAAGTTTGACCTAAAAAATTACTTTAGTTTATATTTACTTAAAAAAAGAAATACTTCAGCTTGTTGTGGAGGAAGTCTGGAAGCCGTGTGATTAAGAGCGGTAGCCAATTGCATCAAATCAATAGACGTTATTTTATCGTTTAGCTAAAAAAGAAAATTAAGAGAAAGTATTTTATAATTAGATGTAAATTTACCACGGCTGTGTAGACTGTAGGATCTATTGTAGTCAACGGTGAAGCTGCCAAAGCTCTTAATTGTTTCTCAGCCATGGGAGTTATGATAATTATATCAGTTCCAAGAACAATCGAATCAGACAACTGTCTTACTTTTTCAGGTAATTGAACTGCTGAGTATTCAAGCATCGATCCAGAATCCAAACCAAGAACTTGATAAATGGAAGAATTTTTATGGCATTCCCTAAAGGAAAAATTAATTTTCAGCCATAAAAATGATTAAAGATTACTTTATAACAGTGCTGATGTTTAGAGAGCGCTGTTCTTGAGTGGTTTCATAAATTGTGCTTAAATCGACGACTTGATCTAATAGTTGAAAAGTGACATCGCCGCTTGGATTACGAAGACGCTGCAGACAGTTCTGTCCAAAATCGACCCAGTCACCATATACGCCAGAGTGACAGCCACAAGTCCGGTGAACGACAAAAACATAGCCAAACAGCACTAAAATATAATTAGATATATCCCTACATATTAAGAAACATACATCATCAAACATGATCAGCAGTTCCTTTATCGCATGAGTCATCGCTGTATGAAGCATCAGGTCGATGGCCGCAGTATCCGCACAGAAGACCGACTCCAAGGAAGAAAAGTATCGTAACCAAAACAGTACCAACACCAAGACCCAAATAGTATCGATACTGCGCATACTGCATTATAACATTTTCCGCTTCATCAATACTCCTATAGTTAATATTGTTAATCTGAGATTCAAGTTTGTCAAGCACAGCGATCACTTTATCAGCATTTCCTTTCAAGATTTCCCCTTTAAAAAAATTATAATTTGAAAGAACAAAATTAAGAAAAAACATACCAGCTTTAGTTATTTCTTTTGAAATATCAGGAATTGTTCTATCAACTGATCTTTGTATGCTCAATTTTATACGGTCAAATTCATCCCTTCCTTTAATAACTTCATCTTCGATATCGGTGGCAAGAATATAGAAACGTTGACAAGACTCAAAGTAACATTGGGAAGCTAAAAAAAATTTTTATTATTAGTTTTTATTACAAAAATTAAAGTATGAATGTAAAAAATTAAAGTATGAATGTAAAAAATTAAAGTATGAATGTAAAAAATTAAAGTATGAATGTAAAAATTAAAGTATGAATGTAAAAATTAAAGTATGAATGTAAAAAATTTGAAGTATGAATGTAAAAAATTTGAAGTATGAATGTAAAAATTTGAAGTATGAATGTAAAAAAAAAAATTGAAGTATGATGTAAAAAATTAAAGTATGAATGTAAAATTAAAGTATGAATGTAAAAAATTAAAGTATGAATGTAAAAATTAAAGTATGAATGTAAAAATTAAAGTATGAATGTAAAAAATTAAAGTATGAATGTAAAAAAATTAAAGTATGAATGTAAAAATTAAAGTATGAATGTAAAAAAAATTAAAGTATGAATGTAAAAAATTAAAGTATGAATGTAAAAATTAAAGTAGAATGTAAAAAAAATAAGTATGAATGTAAAAAATTAAAGTATGAATGTAAAAAATTAAAGTATGAATGTAAAAATTAAGTATGAATGTAAAAAATTAAAGTTACCTGAGGTAAATACCTATCAAGAAGCTAGACATGTAAAATAAAATTTTGAGTTAGATTATAAGTTGGGTGAAAATAAACCAAAACCAATTATTTTGGAAGTTGAAAAATGTAATTACCTGAGTAAAATTAGCCTCAAGAGTGAGGGCAGTCAAATTATATTTATTCAAAAATTCAATACAAGCTCTTTCACTTCTGCACATTCTCAAACGACTCAATAATTCAGATCTAACGTTTCTCAATACTGAAATTTTTAAAATAAAAATTTTTTAAAATTTAAAAATAAACTCACCAATTTCTAATTCCATGGCTTATTTTTTAAAGACTTTGTCAAAGAATCCATATTGTCGAGATCAGTCCGTATATTTTTTAACCCTTGCACAATAGTCGTCAAATTGCTAAGAACGGCAGCTTTCGATATTTCGCCCAATTTGTCTTTTACAATTTCCCCGCTTTCTGAAATTTGAAATAAAAATCAAGGTCCACTTTTGTAGTGAGGGGAAACATGGTTTGACCAGAGAAAATCAATTAGGTTTCATAATACTTACTCCGTAATAATTTATTAAGAACGGCATCCAGTTCGCCGAAATTAGTCACCAAAAGAGTATTAACTTCCTAAAATTTAAAATTATAAATTGAAATTTATTATAAACCTTACTTTTCTTGTATTGTTTAAATATAATTTAGTATCCATTATAGAAGAGCGGACAGATTTCGGTAAATTCTGTGCTCCCTCTTCCATATATTCATTGGTGACGATAGAACAGACGACTCCAAACCTAAAAAGGCATGAAAAAACAGGAATAAAATTTAATTTATTCTTACATTATCATAACAGTAATAGAAGATAACAAAAAAGCAAAAAAGTGCCGTCGGCACGTGTCATATTTTTGTCAAATGGCTTTGTCCTTCCGCCACATCGTCCAGTTAACCTACAAAAAATTTTTTATTATGATGTTAAAAATTTTAAATTTTTTCCCAACCTGCAGCAGCAAAACATCAAGCCGCAAATCGGTACGATTACGCCGAGACATATCGCAGCCAAAGAGACGAGAAGGAGCCAACAATAATGGACAAGTATCGAATAATAATCCTTGGAAATTTCGATCTTGTTTTCCTCTAATGTGATAAAACCTGAAAATTCCGTACGTTTTAATAAAAGAAGCATTTAAAGCATAATCAGGACATGATAAGAAAAAACCTGTTTTATCAGCATTTTACTGCATAATCAGCTAAAGAAAATACGTTTGAGACACTTTCTTTTAGGTTCCACAATTAAAAATTATTTATTCTTTTTAAACATCAAGCTATAGTAGACAGCAGAGCCGAGGAGTACTGCACCACCCAAAATTTAATTTGCAGGCTTTTATGCATTAAATGAAGGGAAGATTTGTCCTTCAAGCTATAATAGACAGCAGGCCCATAGCCAACAAGTACTGCCACCACCCAAAATTTATTTTGCAGGCTTTTTGTGCATTAAATGAAGGGCAGATTTAACCTTCAAGCCTAACAGCAGGGCCATAGCCAAAGAGTACTGCCAACACCCAAATTTATTTTGCAGGCTTTTTATGCATTTAGTGAAGGAAATATTTAACCTTCAAGCTATGGCACTAACAGCAGAGCCAAGCCAATGAAGATTGCTACCACCCAAAGAATATTTTGCAGGCTTTTTATGCATTAAATGAAGGGCAGATTTATTCCTCAAGCTATAATAAACAGCAGGGCTATGACCAATCAGGACTGCCACCACCCAAAATTTATTTTGCAGGCTTTTTTATGCATTTAGTGAAGCGAGGATCTAACCTTCAAGCTATGGCACTAACAGCAGAGCCAAGCCAATGAAGATTGCCACCACCCGAAGAATATTTGCAGGCTTTTTATGCATTAAACGAAGGGCAGATTTATTCTTCAAGCTATAATAAACAGCAGGGCTATGGCCAATCAGGACTGCCACCACCCAAAATTTATTTTGCAGGCTTTTTATGCATTTAGTGAAGGGAAGTTGTAACCTTCAAGCTATGGCACTGACAGCAGAGCCAAGCCAATGAAGATTGCCACCACCCAAAGAATATTTTGCAGGCTTTTATGAAAGGAAGATATACAAGCTATGGCCTTAACAGCAGGGCCATAGCTCATTAGGACTGCCGCCACCCAAAATTCATTTTGTAGGCTTTTTAGGCATTTAGTGAAGGGAAGATTTAACCTTCATGCTATGGCACTACCAGCAGAGCCATAGCCAATGAAGATTGCCACCATCAAAAGAATATTTTGCAGGCTTTTTATGCATTAACTGAAGGGATGATATACAAGCTATGGCCTTAACAGCAGGGCCATAGCCCATTAGGACTGCCACTACCCAACATTTATTTGGCTCTCTTCTTATGCATTAAGAGAAGGGAAGATTTAACCTTCAAACAATGGCCCTAAAAGCAGGGGACATATCAAATGAGGATTGCCACCAACCAAAGAATATTTTGCAGGCTTTTTATGCATTAAATGAAGGGCAGATTTATTCTTCAAGCTATAATAGACAGCAGGTCTATAGCCAATCAGGACTGCCACCACCAAAATATTATTTTGCAGGCTTTTTATTAGATGATGGAACCCTCAAGCTAAATAGATAGCAGGGCCATAGCCAATTAGAACTCCCCCCCCCCCCATAATAAACAGCAGGGCTATGGCCAATCAGGACTGCCACCACCCAAAATTTATTTTGCAGACTTCTTGTAGCTCTATTCATGATGAAACACTCTGTATACATCACACTAACTAATTAACAAGTTGGCATTTGACTATTTTAACAAAGAAGCGTGATTTTTAGTACCCTAGAAAGGCCAACCACCAACAAGTTGCGGTACTTGTGGTCAAATAATTTTTTTTAGAGGTTGCCATGTAACACCCAGGTTGTAGGCGTTGCACAACTGTTGATATTTAACGTTTCCTACACAAAACAAAAATCAAAATGTTTTTCCAAGCTTTGTTTGTGTTATAGCTTGAGGTCATGACAACGATGTTTACGATAAAATGTCAACCTAATCAAAAAACGGGAAGGGTGTCTAAATAAGCCCCTAATCTATAAATAGATATGAGAGGATTTTATATAATAAAAATTGATGGATGGTTTTATTTACCTGGAGGAAATGCTTGTCCTTCCAAAATGAAGTCCATAAATTTTTTCGTGATGAAATACAAGTGGCCCATACCCCTCGAGTTGATTTTTGTGGAGCTTTGGTAGTTGTTGGAGACGTTCGCGGGGCTGTATCGTACAGGCTCGAAGGGCATAACGTTTTGTTCAGGGCTCGGAAGAACATTTTTGCTCTTAAAAGACGAACTGAGCCCGATGGAGAACGTCAGAAGTGAGAGGTAAAAGGCCGTTCGGCCCATCTCAGTCGAAATTAATTAAAAAAACACAAAACAACAAACTTAAAAGAAACGGAATCTACATAAAGAAAATCGCACAATTAAAATATGGGCTACGGAAATACGAGATAAACAAAGGGCCCCATCTTTACGTCTCTCAACCCCACCAAGGCTTCAATCGAACTGAAAATTAAGAACGGGAACGTACGGGATTTTATGGGAAGGGGCATCCGACATCGAGATATCGATATCAAAAGTTTAAAAATCCCGCCAAACTTATGTTTTTTAAACCAAAAGATTTACTTCAAAATGGATTTTTGGGTCAAAAATAGACTTTGAAAAGACATTTTGATGATTTAAGATCAAAAAATGAGCTTTACAAGTTGATTTAGGCTCTCAATGTACTTCATGAAGTTCAAAATGTAACTAATTTTTCGATTCTTAGTGAAGAATCGATTGTTTTTAATTGTGGACAATAACATCCGTGGGTGAATCAACCTCGGAGAATCAACGTCCGGAGTCCTGAGTGACAAAGGCCTTTGTTATCTCAATCGCTTTGAAGGCAGCCAGCCGTGTTTCTGCGGTGGCAATGACTGGCCCAGGCCACTACTCGACCGTTACCGAGGACCTGTGTGAATTAACTTTTCTTTTGTCTCCTCTCACTTCCTAGTTTGAGGTCGCCAATTTTTTTTTCTGACCTACTCCCATCGTAATTTCAAGAAAGCCCATTTGGCCTCTTGACCACATTTAAAAAATCAAACAAACTTCATATTAGAAATCGGAAAAAAGTTTACAACTTTTTTCCACTTGTTTTTTAACGAAGAATTGATTGCAATTGACGAATTTTGATTTTGGTGCACAGGGTGTCCCAGAGCGATGGTTGAAATTGAAGTTTTTTTAGAATGTTAGAATACTTAGGGAGGAAGCCCTACGAAGGGCCTGAAAACAAACATCTTTTCGAAATTTTAAGTATTTCAGAGTAATCGATAACATATTATCACCTAACTCATCAGTAATCACTGATTAATTATTACCTGTAAACAAGCATTTCGCGACGCCGCCAAGGGGAGCTTGAAAACGGGAGCACGGGCCCTTCATCTCTCCTCAAATTTTCTTTTGTCATACTAAACCCGCAAGACTTGGCGGTCATGTTGGTTTAGTATCTCAACCTTTTCTATTTTAAATATTTTAAAAAAGAAGAATGGGATTTAACCGATGAGCGGCCCTCTTGCTCATCGGTTAATCCATTCTTCTTCTTTTCTGGACTAACCCTTACTAACCCATGGTCATTTAAGGGAGGGGGGAGGACCCAGGCGGGGGCTCTCGCCATATTGCCGTGGCGCCCTATCAGGGCCAACTCCAGAGGAGTGGCCAAACCAATTTATCGCGGATTTTGTGGAAGAATATTTATTTGGAATTTTAACTTCCAAACAAAAATCCCTACACCCAACCCGGGATCGAACCCCGGTCTCCTATGGTGGAAGTCCAAGACTGAACCTTCCAGCCACGGAGCCGATTCTTTTCTATTTTAATTTTTTTTTTAAATATAAATGTTTTAACCTTTTTTTGTGAAATATTTTAAAAGTTTTTTTTAGGTAGATTTTTGAAAAAATTCCTGTTTTTTTAATATACATATTAAACATTTATTTCGAAAAAAATTGTGCAAGTTTTTTAGATAGTAAATATATTTTTAGTAATAGAAATTTTCTAGTATCCGCAGCCGTTTAATTATCCAAATTTTCTATTATCCGCAGCCTACTAAATTATCCAAATTTTCTAGTATCTACAGCCTTCTAAATCGTCCGAATTTTCTATTATCCACAGCCTACTAAATTAGCCAAATTTTCTAGTAGCCACAGCTTTTAAATTATCCAAATTTTCTAGTATCCACAGCGTTCTAAATTATCCAAATTTTCTAGTGTCCACAGCCTCTTATATTATCCAAAATTTCTAGTATCCACAGCCTACTAAATCGTCTACTAGAACGACTATCAGATCTACTAGAAATAATGAGCCGTCTATTAGAGAGATGTTGATCTATGATAAAAGTCGATTACTAGTGATGCAGAAAGTGTAGATGCTAGAATTTGCGATAGTTGGAATCCTTGGAAAAAAGTGTTTGAGGTCAATTATAACGGATTTTAGAGCAAAATAATGCTAAATTGGCATTTTTTAAAGTTGTCCAAAGAGGTCATATGAATAGTAAAAATCAACTTAAATCAGTGTCGCTCTGAGACACCCTGTACACCAATATCAAAATTTGTTAGTGCTAGATTCTATTCATCATCAAAAAACAAGGGGGGGGGGGTTGCATTTAAATTGTGTTTGCGATCCCCGAAGTTTAAAAAATAAAATGGGTGATCATTACTTTGCCTTGTATATTTTGGGAACGGAGATAAAGAAAAACTGAACTTCCGAGTTAATTTATTTAAAAATAACTCTGTACATAAAATAAAAAAAGATGGAAAATTTCTTAAGCGGCTGCTTGTTCCTCCTTTATCCTGTCCTTCTTGAGGACACCCATGAAGGCGGTTTTGTCGGCCGGAGTCTGGAACCGACCGTGGCCGAATTTGGATGAGGTGTCGATGAACTTAAGGTTGATCTTCTCAAGGGCGACTCTTTTGGTGTGGACAAGAAGAGACTAAAGCATAGAAAATTAGTATTGCTGAAAAATGGCAGGAACGAAGATGACTTACCTTTCTGAGAGTGATGACCCTCTTTTTGGGACCCATGCAGCATCCTTTGAGCATGATGAAGTCATTATTGACTTCACCATAATGAGGGAAACCACCCATGGGAGTGATGGATTTGTCCGAAAGATCGTATTCGGTGGAAGCATTGTTTTTGACAACCTGGAAAATTAATTAAATGATCAGTTCTTTTCCTTAAATGTAGCAAGCCACTTTAACAATCATAATTGATCACAATCATAATCACTTTCATAATTGATGAATAATTACCTTTCCATCTTTAGTGTGGATTCCTTCTCCAATTCTGTAGATTTTCTTGTTAATTTCAGTCCTATGGTGGTATCCTTTTTGACCAGCTCTGGCGACAGTGAACTGGACTCTGCTGGGATGCCAGGCTCCGATACAAGCGACTTTCCTGAGACCCTTGTGTCTTCCTGGGAAGTTTCTTCGTGTGCCAACGTGAGGTGACACCTTTGAAACCTTTACCCTTGGTCACTCCGATGCAGTCAATCATTTCATCCTGAGCGAAAACTTCGTTCGCTTTAACTGGCTTCTCAAGATGATCCCTAACCCATTGAACTTTATCGGCAATACTACCACCGTTCAACTGGATCTCCATGATGTGAGCTTTCTTCTGTCTATGTTTCATAAGCTTCATCTAAAAAACCAACAATAAAAAAAAACTAAGCACAATTTTAACAAACCTGAGTGTGGGCAATAATCCTAATGACTTTGCAGTACTTCAGCATTTTGGCGAAGTCTTTCTCAATCTGCTTCTTTCCCAGAGGGTCAGACCATTTCTTGCTGGCTTTGGTGAAAGCGGCTTTCTTTGATTTGTACCTGTTTGATCAGACATTGAAGAAAAAAAATTGGCCACTGTGTCTCAAGTTGATAACTTGATCCAATACACGACATTTTATAAAGTGTCCAATAACCAAATTGGATATTGAGACAGCTTTAGAGAAGAGATTGCCTGTTATCTCTTTGTCGGTATTGGATAGACTAGCCGGCCCTCTTGTCTTTAACAGAGGAGGACTTAACCGATCCATAAGTTATTTGGCATTAAAAAACAAAAGAAAAACAGACTAAGGAACTAATATTTACCAATTTTTGTAGAATCGTCTCTTGCATTCTTCACCGATGTGTTCAGCCCAGACGGTCACCAACGATCTGAGACCCATCGGGGTATCGATGTAGCCAACAGCACCAACAACCATCATAGGAGGAGTTTCAAGAACAGTAACAGTTTCCACAATTTCCTTTTTGTTTATCTCTAAAATCAAACGTAGAAAAACGAAGGTGGTTTAAGAAAAGCAACTTACTTGAACCGGGTCGGTCAGCTTCACGTACCACGTGGGTCATACCAGCTTTATAACCGATAAAAGCGGTAAGGTGGACTGGTTTTGAGGGGTCATCTTAGGGAAAGCCTTTACTTTTCCCCTGTGACGAGCCGACCTCTTCTTGGGGTAAAATCCCATAGATCCATGACGGGGAGCACTATACTTACGATGAGACTAAAAACAATAATAAACCATTATTGCTTAAATAATAATAATAATAATAAATTTTAAAGATATAAAATAAGCCGGGCCAGCATGGTCCCGTGAGGTTAGTTTCAGGAAGACATTTTCGATCATTTATAAAAAGTTAAATTGTAAAATAATTATTTAATCGGGTCTTCAATGATTAAAGTAATAGAAAAACGTATTATTTTGTTCAAAATAATGTATTAAGAAAGATGTTTACAGATAAATTCAACTCACCATTTCGGCAGAGGGAGCTCCGCTTCCACGATTCACTAACCAGAAAGACAAGAAATTGGAGAGCACGAGTGAACGCAATCTGGCTACTTTCAGTACTGACAACACAACGTTTTGTAAAAAAAAAATCTCTGAACACAAACCTTATGTTAAATGTAAAATATTTATTGAAAATTTTTTTATGTTAATACTTTATTGGTAGAAAAGTTGGAAAAGTTAAAAGGTTTTGTTAGAAAATTGAGGAGGGGCCATAACGTGAGATGTCAGTCACGGGTCGTTTCACAGCCTGCGAGTCAAGGTTACACGCCCCCCTTTTGATAAAAAATTGGAAAGTGAACAAAATCTCTTAAGAGTTAAATTGTTCTCGCCGACACTTCGAAGAGCAGTGAAAGTTTGGCCACCGTCGCCTTCGCATTGAGAAATTTTCGTGAGAGAGAAAAAAAATGTCGTGCCCATTTTTGAGTAAGTTATCGACAAAATATGTTAAGAACTATTGGGCTCATTTGATGAAGGCTTATGGGCAAAATTGTCCCGTAGCCTCCGTCCGGTCAAGTGTTACTTTTTCGGGGGACGTTACGAAATGTCCTTTTTGGCGAAAAGCCAAGAAGCTCTGGTCAAAGAGGCCAATCCGGCGATGCAGGAAGACGTACTGGAATACGCCAAAGAGGAGACCAAAGCCGACAATAAGGCTTTTGAGTATGAAAACTTTTTTCATGAGCAGATTATGAAGAAGAAAAAGGATCATTCTTATCGGGTATTCAAAAAAGTGAATAGGAACGCCACTCGGTTTCCGAATGCGACGGAATCCACTTGGGGCGAAAGGCCGATTACTGTTTGGTGCGCCAATGATTATTTGGGGATGTCGTGCCACCCTAAAGTACGAGAAGCAGTTCACAGAGCGGTTGAAAACTACGGCGCTGGCGCCGGCGGTACCCGTAACATCTCTGGCAACTCTGTTCTTCATGAAACTCTCGAAAACAATCTTGCTATCCTTCACAAAAAAGAGCGGGCTCTTCTTTTTACTTCATGTTTTGTCGCCAACGATTCTACTTTGTTCACATTAGGAAGGTCTATACCGAACCTTCATTATTTTTCTGATGAAGGAAATCATGCATCAATGATTCAAGGATAAGAAACAGCAAAGCTCCTAAATTTATCTTTCGCCATAACGATCCTGCTCATCTATACGAACAGCTACAAAGAGTCGAAAAATCCGTTCCTAAAATCGTGGCGTTCGAGACGTTCATTCGATGACTGGAGCAATCTGCCCTTTGAAGGAGCTCTGTGATATTTCTCATGAACATGGCGGTCTTACTTTCGTGGATGAGGTCCACGCAGTCGGACTTTACGGCGAAAACGGAGCAGGAGTCGGCGAAAGAGACAATCTTCTTGACGAAATGGACATAATCTCAGGCACTCTCGGTAAAGCATTCGGTAACATCGGCGGATATTGCTTCTTCTGATAAATTGATTGATATGGTCCGAAGTTATGCTGCAGGCTTTATTTTTACTACTTCATTACCGCCCACTGTTTTAGCTGGAGCGATTGAATCGATTTCAATTTTGTCTTCGGATGAAGGGCGCCATTTGCGAGAAAGACATCAGGAAAATGTGGTTTATTTAAGGAACCGTTTGATCGAACAGGGTTTCCCTGTGGAAATGACGACTTCGCACATCATTCCAATTCGTATTGGCGACCCTTATATCTGCACAAGACTTTCCGACACTTTACTCAAATCTAAAGGCCATTACATTCAAGCTATTAACTACCCAACGGTTCCTAAAGGAGAGGAAAAACTACGTCTGGCTCCAACTCCTTTTCATACACACGAAATGATCGACAATTTCGTCAAAGACCTCGTCGATATCTGGCATCAACTTGGACTTGTCCACATCTCCTGCGATCACTGCAACCGAAATCTCAGACGCTCCTGCCGCGATGAAACCTGTACCCTCCCCGACTGCCCTCAAACGCTTCTCGTCTAAAATCTAGACTCAAAATTTAGCCTAAAAACTATTTTATGTCTTCAGACCTACATAGGAATAAAATTTATTCACAAGGATTTTTAAAAAGTCTTGAATAATCCTTGACATTATTTCTTATTTCCTTAAAAAAGGAATTTCCTGATTGACCACTGCTTATTAATTTTAATTTATCTTATATATTATTTTAGTTACCAAATTGTCGGTTGTGGTTTTATAGGTGTTGGATTTTATTGAAAAGAAATTTTAAAGAGTAGAAAAAAATAGAATATAAACGTTGTTGTTATCATCTAATAAAAAAATGTTATCCATAAAAGTTTTCTTTTTATTACCCTTAATAAAAAATGCAAAAGAATAATCTTTGAAAGGCATGAAATATTTAAAAGGAAGTGATTTCCTATAAAAGAATAATTTGCAAGTCATAAGATATCGTTTTATTTAAATTTTTTATCAGTTCGACCTCTTGGAAAAAAGACTTGAAAATACCGTTGGGAATGATTTTGAAAAATTCAGAAAATTGCAAAAACATTGTGTAACCTTGTTTTTAGAAAGTTGGCAAAACTAAAACTTTAAAAAGGTGGGTAAACCTGTTTTAGCGAAATAAAAGAAATTTTTAGGTCAGTTGCATAACTTCTTATTTTTGACCTATCGAACTTAATCACAAAAAAAAACCTTAATCATTTATATTTTATAAAAAAAATTATAATATAGCATTTTATTATTGGCATTGACCTTATGCAAACTAAAATAGACCTATAAAAAAAATAAAATTGTATTAATGCCAGTTTATTTTATTTCTTAAGGCTTGAAAAGATTGCTGACACATTTTTTGGCCATTAGCATCTTCGACTGTTGTATTCTATGTTCCAACGGTAATGAAGAAGGAAATGTTTCAAAAACTAAAAATTCTTTATTTTTTTTATAAGAATTAAATTAACATACGTTTTTGAAATTCAATATTAGCTTTATCATGAACTTTTTTCCTCAAGTTGATTACCGGCGGACGATAAGGGCGGTTTAATTGAGGCTTTTCACTTTAAAAAGAATTTTTTTTATACATTTTTAAAAAATGTCTTACTCGTATTCAATTCCTCGTTCAGGTAAATCTCTTTCGTATGTCGGCTCGATAATTTCTTTTTTTGAAAGCCTTTCAGGCACCATGGGAAAGCTCAAAGGAGTCCTTGAGGCACGAACACCAACGTTGACCGCTTCAATTATATTTTTAAAATTCTATTTTTGAGTTTGAAATCACTTGACCTATTTAATGTGGATAAAAAACTCAAATTTGGCTTCCTGAAGATACCAAACAGAATTTTATGTCTCAGAATTGGGTAAAAATGAGAATTTTTTGCCAAAAAAGTCAATTCTTAAAAACTTGACAATCGAAATATTTACCTCGAGCGAAAAATTCCTCTTCACCTTTATCGACAAAATTATAATCCTGTTCTTCATTGCTCAAAGAATATAAGAAACTCGAAATTTTGCTTTGTCTTATATTTAGATCCTGGACACTTTTTGTTTCTTTTATCTCGTTTTTCCAGACATCGTCTGAAGAAATATCCTCAACAGGAGTTTCATCTTCTAATGAAATTTGTTCTAAAAATTTAAAAATTTTAGATTCTGCAGAGTTTTTGAAGTTTTAACTTCCTTAAAGAAGTTATTGTGATACCCTCCACATCGGGTTTTTGGGGAGGGGTCTTCCAGACCCCGTAGGATAAATTCGATTATGGATCTACACCTATCTCAACTTTGTCTGTGGTGCCGTCCGGCCGTCCGTCCGTAGCATTTTTTTCCGGAACACTTTACGGCCACAGTTTTCATCCGATTTTCACCAAATTTTCACACAAATTTCTTTAGCCGGTGAAGAAGAATGTAACGAGGGCGATTTTTGAATTTCGAAAAAATGGTGGAGATATGTCCGTTTGAAATTTTAAAAAATTCGCTGCGGCCGAACCGTTGGTCCGATTTTCACCAATTACTCCTTATACTTTTTAAGAATTTTTGGTGTAAAAAAATTGCCACTTTTAATAATAATTTTTTTTTTTAGTAGGGAGAAATTTCATACTACTACCCATCACGAGAGGCACATCCCTAGGCCAAAGAGCCCATTATTTCTACCTTGACACTTAGAAATATTTTCGAAAAAGTTAAAAAGAACTTAGAAAATTTTTCAAAAACAAAAACAAAAAAAAAACAGGAAAACCCGGAAAATTTTTCGAAAAAAAAATTCAAAAATTTTTTGAAAAAAAAACAAAAATTTTTTGAAATAAAAAAAAATTAAAAATTAAAAAAAAAACTTAGAAATTTTTTCATTCTGCAGAGTGTTTGAAGTTTTTTCTGGGGTTTTTACTGATTTTAAAAGGGGAGATTGCCCTCACTGAAACTTCTTCAAAGTGGGGCTATTTAGTTATTTTTCATCCCAACTATCAATAAGTTTTTTCAAACTTTATATGCATCAAGGTAGAAAAAAAATCACTCTTCACCCAGCCAGGCCACATGGAATGGGCGTGAATAGCCAAAATTTCTTCCTACTATCCAAAAAAAAACACCATAAATTCTATTTAAATTACTGGAAGTTTTGTGAAAAATGGGGCTGCAAAGTGTTTTTCTTTATGGGGCATGGAGTTTTCCCAGAGATGATATGGAGGGTATTACACTACTTTTATTTGAGAAAGATAAAAGGCAAATTTTGTCTCCCATTAGATAAAATTGTACCATTTGCAAATTCCATCCAATCAAATTCATCTTCAGATTCATCATTTTGATGTATCCCTTTTTTCTTCAGTTCTTCACGAACTATTTTTTAACTTCTTTTTTCCTCTCCAGTTCATGGTCAAACTTCAATATCTAAATCACAAAAGACCTTCCTTTTACGATTTCTTTAAAACGTTCTTATCCAAATCTTATAAATATTTACGACTGACGTCTGTTTTGACGCAGGCATTTTAATATATTAAAATTACTTTTGTTTACAAATTTTGAAAAACTAAGCAATTTTTTTAAATTTTACAAACCCTTTGTATAATAGCTCTTTCGGAATCAGGAATTTTTTTATCAAAATCAAATTCAGGTTCTTTATAAATAAGTTTTTGAACTTCATCCTGGCTCAAGCGCTTCCTTAAACTCAAAATTAGTGAATACTAAAATAATAATTATACTTGTTTTCTAATGAAATCATTATTTCAAAAATTTTGAAGCCAAAAATTTAATAAAATTTTTTTTCACCTGTTCATGTTTATGAAAATAAACGGTATTATTTTGAATAAATATTTATTTGAACAAAAAAAAACCTCTAAAAAAATTGAGTAGTAAATATTTAAGATTAATTTACAGACAGAATAAAGAGACTAACACCTAAATATTAAAGTCCTTGTCCGGGTAACCAGGCATTTTGAAAAGGTTCATTTTCCTGCTGAAAAGTTCAATAAATTAGAATCTGTTAACAGATTTTCTTTTCTTCTTAAGTCCTTCACCGTGGAAATTCTTCACTTACTGGAGGAAGCTCTTGATTGTCCATTTCTAAAGTCGGAATGTCAATTTCCGCACCCCAAAATGCCTAAAAAATAATTTTAGAGAATGATAATGAAAGGGGGAAAACCTCAGAATTGTTGGAAGAGTTATGTTGAGGTTGGTCGGCTTCGGCTAATTCTGTGTCAACATTTTGCTGAGAGTTTAAAGGGACACCACCTACAGCGCCTTCTTCTACTTCTTGTTCCACCAAAACTTGCATATTTCCCTATAAAAACATTGAAATCTTTTCAATTTTTTAAATATTAATTACTTGTTGTTTGGGTTGATTGGAAATGTGTGACCAAATGACAGCAGCGACATCACAAAGAAGTACGTGGCCAAGCTGATCCAAGCTATAAAAAAGGGAAATTTAGTTAAAATTTTAGATAAAAACAAACCTGGTTCCTTGAAATTTAAGAAGTGAGGCTTCCAACTTGGGGACGATTTGTGGATTAATTTTTTCCGTCAAAAAATGGACAAGCTGCTGTAAAAATTCAGGGGTACAAACATCGCTTTCTTTGCTGTCGATTATTTTTGATAATTCAGCCAAAATCTTGGACATTGAATCGTCTTGAAGGCAGTACTGATTGTACTTTTCTTCAAGATTCTGAACGTTTGGAGGCTGCTGGGGTAAGGGCTGTGTGGCAAGAAGTTGAGTCGGATTCGCCAATGTTTGTTCTGGGCTGTGTATGAAGTTCGGCAGTTGATCTCCAAGGTCACCATTTTGATGCAAAGTGTCAAACTAAAATAAATAAAACGTCATTTTAAGTATAAATAAAATTATTTACCGGCTGGGAAGATCTTAAAACTTTTAAATGCGACAACAACTGAATAAGAGCGTTAGGATTTCTTTCAGACAAAACAGTTTCCAATTCGGAATAAATGGATTGTTCAAGTGAAAAAACAGACCTAAAAATAAACAATAACAAAAAAATAACTTTCCAATTTGAACAAACCAGCTATCAGCACTAGGGTTGTTATTGTAACTTCTCAACCTTCGGTTACTGTTTCGATTGTTATTTGGGCTTTCTCTTCGCCCTCGACTATTTTCTGATGAATTTTCTTTTCTGTTTGTTTGCCTAAAAAGAAAAATTTAAAAACAGAACAGTTTTAAAATAAATTTACAAATTATTTTCAGTCTGCGTTGATGATGGCTGCATTGGAGGTGGAGGTCCAGGTGCAGGCCCAGGCAACGTAGTATCGGCGATGCTTCCTTCGTTGCTTTTGTTTCTTCCAGACAGAAGATTTTGCCTTGAATAGCTTTAAAAAAATTAATTTAGATGATAAAATATAAGTTGAAATACCTTCTGAAGTTATCCCAGTAATTGTTTGCCCGATTTCCAGGAGGGACTTGGTTGTTGAGAGTTTGTGGAGAAGTTTGAGACCACAAAAGTCCCGATTCAAAATTTAAGTTGTTTCCGTATCCACCACATTTGTACACACTTTCATCCTGAAGCTAACATAAAATTTAAACAATTAAAAAGTCAAGTAAAAGGAAGATAGTCAAGCAAAAAAAGTGAGAAAAACGCTTGAAAATCTGACAAAAAGCCCAAAAAAACCGAGAAAAACATTAAAAACCCATACCATAGCCAATGCTTGTCTCAACGCTGAAAGTTCTTTTTGTTGGTGCCATATAAGTTGGCAGCACTGATTCAAGGAGTTGACGAGGATTTGATGCTGCTGCCACGACCCCGATCCTCCACCCATAAATGGTAAAAAACCTAAAAACGAATTTATTATTTCAAAATATAACTTTTTTTATTACTTGGATGAGGGTTTGGAGGAGGAATCCAAGGTTGCGGTCCATTATAATTTGAAGTTTGTTTTTCAACCAAATTCTGATACAGCGAATACATTTGCTCCATTTGCATTTGCAGCTATAATTTATTATAAATAAAATGAAAAAAACCTCAATTTATCTTACTTGAGTTATTTGGTACGCCAAAGAAGAATTGCTGGGGGGAGTGTGATTTTCATCAGGCTGAACCCTTTGACGAACCCGAGGTTCTAAACTATTTTGATGATTCACAGGGCCTAAAAAAAGTTCAATAATAAGAAAAATAAAATGTTTAAAGTACTTGTCGATGGCTTGTAAGCAGCATGGCCGTTCACAGTATTAGGCTGGGTGCTTCGCCTAAATTTGGGAAAGCGAGATGGCTGCCGTAAAACACTTGAACATAACTTGACTGGACTTTCGTCGTATTCAACTTCACCATCATCGCTTGACGAATCTACAGGAGGCGCTCCATTCCATGAAGATGCTGCCCAAGTTTCCGAAGTTAAATCAAACATATTTTGATATCCATGAGCATCAGCAGCTAAAAAAAAATAATCAACCAAAATTTACCACAATTACAACTTACATTGAGTGCTCGGCGGATAAGAATTTAGCTGCCTCGAATCCAAACTCATATCAACTTTTTTCGCATGTTTTTCCTAAAATTTGGTTTTTAAATTAAAAAATAAAATAAACAACTTACCACAGCGCCAGTTTGAGAGTTTTTACTATGTGTGGCTGTAGTGGCTCAGGTTGACTATCCAGCCCATTGCTTTTAAACAATTAATTAATTTAAATTTTTTAAACAATTTAAACAAATTTTTTAAATTTTTACCTTGGGGGAGTCAATTTAAGATCTCTGAGTTTCTCCATGTGACCCATGAGTGTCTGCAGTTCTTCAAATTTGTTCATTACTTCTTCAAGTTTCCTGAAATTTCTTCAATAAAATATAATAAAATAAATTAAAATTACATTTCTTTATTTCAATGTAGGCAGATATGGCGGCCATATTGTCGAATTCTCGGTTATCTTGTTTTTCAGCTTCTCGTCTAGAATTGGACGAACTGTCCCATTGTCTAGATTCGATATTTTGGTGCAGGTCTTCAACTTCACCTCCAACGGCACCAAGTGTCACCTCGTTTTCCTAAAAAGAAAATTTATAAAATAAAACAAAAAATGTTTAAAAACAAACATGAAAATCGTTTCGCTCATTTTCGGCTTCTTCGCTGCTCGGACTCGCTGGGCATCCTGAAAAAAATAAATATTAAATCTTAAAATGTATGGAAATTTACCAGGAACGTCGGATTCAAGGCAGCAAAGAAGTTTGTCACATTGAGCTTTTTTGGCCATCAACTCATTCAGCTTATTTCTCACTTGTTGATCAGTCTGAGGTTCTATTTCATTCTCCATAACTTTCAATATTTGCATCATCTTTAAAAAAATAAAATAAAACATAAACAATAAAAAATACGAACATGGTCGTCCATCCTTTCCGACAATTTGGCAATCTTCTCACATTCTTTCTGCTATAAAAAGAATTAGGATTTAGTATTCAAAAAAAACTTTTTGAACAAACCTGTACTGGTTTTACTTGTTGGATTGCCTTGCTTCTCAATGCTACGGAGGATGGAGTTCTTCCATCTGAATAAGAAAATTTATAAGATAAAATATGAAAAGAAATAAAATAAGTACCTGTACAGGTTTTACTTGTTGTATCGCCTTGTGGCGAAGGGATATCAAAGCTGCTTGTTGCTGCTGCAATTCTTCCATCTAAAAAGAAAAAAAATTGATTAAAATTGCAGCCATAAATTTTAGAAAAAACTGGCAATGTTCGTCTGCCCACTTTCAAGGCTCCACAGTTTTCCCCATAGAAAACACAAGTTTTCATGATTTTCCCTTGGTTTTTAGACAGAAAATCCCCAGGTTTGCCACACATTTTGATTGAAAATGGAGTCTGCTTGCATCCCTGGGGAATCCCTGCTCTGGAAGACATAAAAACGAAACTTACCCTTTTTTTGGATTGTTCCAATTTAACTTTAATCCTTCCTCTGGCCATTTGTGCTTTCAAACTTTCAGGGACGAGTCTTTCATCCTAAAAGAAGCAATGAAATAATGATTTTTGAAGAAAAAAAGAAAAATACATGATTTTCAGGACGGTTCATTCGACTTCCTTGATGGGATTCCATGTCGCCTCTTTTGGGAGTGATGTTGCTGCTTTTGACGCTCGACCATCTCAATTCATCATCGTCCGTTCGGTTGGAAGGACCCAACCCTGAACCCCATGACGGCTCATACGAAAAGTCATTACCTACTTAAAATTTTAAAAAATTATAATAGTTTGACATTACAAAATTTACCAGCTTCTGGTAAGAAGATGGGATAGTTGTTGCTTTCTTTCTGCACCCTTCGAGGCCTGTATTCAGGATGCCATTCCTAAAAACATTCAAAATAATTCCTGTTGGCACACCTGAGTTATAAGTTATGACTTACTAAATTGTTTGGTATGTGATTTACATGATTTTCACGTCGAGGTCTTGTATTATGCTTTGTTTTAGGTACAGTTCCAGTATTCCTCTGCCCAGACATTTCTTCAATAAAACGAAATCAGTACAAAACTGTCAAATGATGAAAAAACCTGATACTAACCAACATAACTCGGATTACACAAGTTTTATATATCTTCTTTTTAAAAATGAAGAATTTGATTGATCGGTTGTTTTATTTTTGTTGACAAATTTAGCACAAATTACGAATTGAGAAAATCGTAACCACAAAAAACTGGAACCTTCTGTCAGAATCTTGGGAATTTCTGAGAACTGTGTGACCTTGGTGACCTCTATCGTTGATAAAATACGTCACTAAAAGAAACAAATAAAACCCTAGAAAATACCTAAATTGTACGATTGGGAATAAATCATAGTTGGCGTATTCATATTCATAGAAGCTAAAACCTATGATTATGAGTGCGAATATGGAATGAATACAATCATAGTTGTCAGATATTCATATTTTTAAATGAATTTCTTAAAGTTTATAATTTTAAATGTACATAATTGAAAGTAGCTTATGACTTTATGATTACCTATTCAGAAAGTCGTAATTTTATTTATGAATATCTGGAGAGAATAGAGAAAATAAAGATATAAAATGAATTGTGTTTTTATGAATGAAGTTTTTAGCGTAATCATAGAATAAACAAACCCTTGGTCTTTATTTTAAGGGATAATTTAACGAAAATTTATTAAAAATAATACGAATTTCCAAAATTTCATATTATTCAAAATTTATGAATTTCTAGATATCCATTTTTTTTAACGAATTTCTGCAAATGGCTAGGTTCATAATTTTTATTAAAAAGTATGAATTTTTGATTAAATATGAATTAGTTTCATAAATATACATTTGTATGAATATGTTCATATTACTGAGGATGATAGGCGTATTCATATTTATGAATGAATACATAGGTCCAAATCAGGAACAAATAGTATTTTATAGGAGTTACGCATTCTTCATTTCCTCAAGAGGAAGTTTGAAGGAGGGTTTTTAGAAATGGGTCCCAGAGAACCTAAAATTATTGAAAAAAGCTTCCTTTGACTTTGAATTAAAACAATTTTGCAACAATGATTCAATGAATTGAAAAAAAGGAGGGAAACTTTTAAAAATATTCAGTTTAAAGAAGACGGTAGCGCTCTGCTGTCTTCTTCAGGTAGGCACTGAGGCGTCCATGTTTCTAGAGCTTCAGCCATGGCTTGAAAAATAAAAAAAACACCTACGAAGGACTCAAAAACTGCGCTTTCAAGTTGGAAACTTATAAGTCGAAGCTGTCTGACGAACATGAAGTTTTCCTTTAAAATGTGTACAGTTAAATCAAATCCCTGAATGTTTTCTGTGTCTTCCATTCCGGGAAAATCTTTGTTTCGACGTTTTTCATGAAATGATGTTGAAGTACCTTTAGTGTTTATGTGAGAAGTCATGGCGGCTTCTTTGTTTTTCTTCATTTGTTTACAACTCGCTTTAATCAATTGTGGTAAGTTTATTAAACAGCGATGTTCAGAATTAATAAGAAAGTCTTGATTTACTCGCGTTCGTTTTCTTTTGGATCATGCCAATATTTTAGGTTTGTGTGTGATCGGATTTGGAGGTCTGTCTGAAGACGAAGAATCTCTTGATAAAGACCCTGAGCCGGATGAGCTGAACAAAAAGCTTCTCCAGCTACAGCAGAAGCCGACTATCAAAGGAAAATTTAAATGTCTCTCCTGTGAAAAACCAGATTGTGCAGTCAACACCCACTGCACTGAGCCATACAAGTAATTTATTAATTTATTTTATTATATTATTATTTTTAGTTGAATTCAATTTAAAAGGAAGTTGGTCTGTACATCCACTTCCGGAAAACCTCACAGCACCTCCCCCCTTTTTTTTTTTGTGCGTGTACGAGGTAAAATAGGAAAAGCTTGCATAAAAATTGTACAGCGTTAAGTCTTGGAGAGATCCGGCCTTCAATGGATCCAGCCGCTACGCTACCCCTTCGCCGACCGATCCTCTCCTCCTCCTCCCCATCCCGAAACAGGTCCTCATCCTCTTTCTCGCCCCTTTTGAATTCTTGCTAAGCCGACATTTCTAGTCTCCTCTCTCAAATCCTTCTCAGGAACCCTCCACACCAAAATACACTTAGTCGAAAAGCCCCCCGGCCAACAATGCTTATTTAGAATTTACTACGATTGAAGTTGATATTATCCTGCACCGTCTTTTAGCACTTAAAAATTATTTCTAATTTCATATCGTAAAAAGTATTCAATCACAGTGAATTATCCAATAAGTAGTCACTTTGCACAAGTTTATATTTTTATTTATACAGGGTGTGCCTAAATTTTTGACGAAAAAATATTAAATGTAAACCCCCATTTTCGCGAAGAATCGATTGGCATCATCACCTGACATACCAGAGCCGAACTTGGTTATTTAATGCGGAAAATTTAGGTATTTTTTCAGATTCGTAATCTACTCTAAATTTCACGTTGAACTCGCTACTCATATGATCTATTTTTAGAACTTTTAAAAATACAGAATTTCTGCTAAAAACACAGGTGTAGGTAGATGCTTGAATTTTTGAGGGTTGGAATCTTCGGACAAAAACAAGTGAATTAAAAAATTTCTCTCAGGTCAATTTAATAAAGCTGAAATGTATTTTTAAAATTTGTCAAAATAGCATAAAATTTTAAACTTGTCGAAGATGACGTCTCATAGCAAAATTAGGGTCGCACTGGAACACCCTGTATATAAAAAAAAAGCGAAGATGCCAATCGATTTCCTCCGTAATTCACAAAAACCTCAGAAACAAAAATCATGTCTGCCAACTATCTTGTTAAATTAATTAAAGCTTTCAGAATAAGTGAACTGTGTAAATTAAACTGGTTTTCAGGAATTAAAATTAAGAAGAAAAGCAATTCAAGTGTTCAAAAAAATCATAACTAAGGGTGAACCCATCAATTAAGTTGGCAAAACTGACAAGAAGAGTGAAAAAAAAAGTTGTTTAAAATATAAAAAGTATATTAATTATGGATGATGTTTTTTGGCTTGCAAAATTCTATTTAAACTCTTTTTATAATTATTAATTAGGCTACTTTATTGTGGGTAATACGAACCCATCATAGTAATTTAAAACGAAGGTTCCTTAGGTACCTACTTAGGTATCCAAGATATTGATTTTTATCGTGTAAAAAAATAAAATTATTTTATGTTTTGAGTTTTAGAAACCATTTTGATTTGTGATGACTGATGAGCTCCATTGTCCCTTTCATGTCAATTCCAATTATGCCAAAAGTAAATTTTTTATAAAATAGACAAAACAGACAAAAATATTGCACTTTTTTTAAGGCACAAGAAGTACAAGGTAGACCGAAAAACGACGGTAAAACAGATATTCAAATTAGGCAGGACACGTTGGTCATTATAGCTCGAGGTGGTAGAGTAATAAATTTGATGTATGGGGATGATTAAGTAATAAAACGGCATAACTTTCACCTAAAATGGGGCATGAAGCAATGAACATACATAGTTGTAATGAGTGGGTTCACGCATGAAAATGCTGACGCTGTTTCGTCGGATTATGTCTACTTAATTATACGGGTCATGTGGTTCCGCGGGAGTTGAAGACACGACGCTGTCCAACGAATAAATATCAACCACCTTGCATTGCGCGAATACCTCAGTTAATAGAAAGCGACCTTTTTGACCCGACTGGAATTACGCTTGAAATTAATCGATACTTTTAAAAATCGTTGTGTATTATTCGAGAAGATAAAAAAACAGAATGTAGACTTCAAGAATGAGAAACCACTTGAGAGCAAGAAGTGGATTAGATTCTAAAGATGGATAAATTATTCACTCTCTCTCATATTATACCTCAGTATAATATAAACATCCACCACTATCATCATTATATTGTTAAAATAATTAAGTCTGGATTGTTTTTTAACGATGAAATGAAAGCTTTTTTTTAAAAAAAAAACTAAGTTAATCATTATTGACCTTTGGATTAGACGTTCTGCGAAAATTTGAGGAGGAAGTTATTCAAATGGAATAATGCTGACGTAACCAAGCATAAAGTGCTAATCACTGACCGGCAGGGGCTCTACACAATGAATAATGTCATACAAGCTAATTTCCCCTCTCCATCTAATCAAAGGGTAACTAAACGTACCAGGAAAATAACGCAGTTACGTTAACGAAAATATTAATTAACTCCATAATTAACAATTTATAGAATACAATGATAAATACGTCGGGTATTTTATTGAAATTGCGTTCAGAGCTGAGGTGGAACGAGTTTGTAGGTCAGTGCTGGAGTTTTCGAATAAAGCAGCGACTTGTCTACTTATGTTTTTAATGATCTCTTTGTTTCGTTAATTTATAAAACCTGGTTGCTCCCTTGTTAAAGGCTGCATGTGTTAACAAATGGGAAGTCCTGAATTCTAAATATTTGGCAATGAATAATTTAGGGAAATCTTAGATAAAGCGTATAATATATACAGTAAACCCAAGTTCTTGGAACTATTTACCACACAAATGTGCTATCGTTGAACCAGTCGAGAAAAGAGAAAGTAAAAGTAAAGCTGAAGTGACAATTTTAAGGCGGAAATTCCGGCAACTTTTCTTCTCACTGTTGAACAGAGAGCGGACTTGGAGCACAAATTGAAAAAGAAATCATACGATGAGGGATATGTATTAGGAGCAAATTAAGGGCGGCGTGGCCGAGGGGATTAAGGCGCGGTCCTTCCTTAATTCTCTCCGTTGTGGGTTCGATTCTCACACCGGAGCATTCCCGCTCCAGTCCCTGATGTTTGAGGATCCCTAGGGGACGGAAACATGGGGATTCGTAAGCAACAAATTGCCATATTTCAAAAAAACTATCCCATATTACAAGAGACAAACAGACTATGCCAATGAACGGAAATATTGGCAATAATGCAGACAGAAACGCCCGAAAATTCAGTAAAAAGGAGGGTTCCTACGCCAAAAAAACGAACGGAACAAACTAGTATTATCGGTTGAAGCCAAAACATTAAAGGGAGCTAAGGAGAGATTGAAAACTGTCCACTAAAAGAGAGGACCTGTAAAAGAGGTTCTTAGTCGAAAAACCATGGAAAACTCTTAAAAAGTTATAAGTGACGTATTTTTTTTTTTCGAAAGAGGTAGGCTAACCCCAAAAAACAGATTTATTTATTTTTTGAGAGGGGGAGCAGAAAAACAACGTTAATCGATGGCGGCTTTTAAACTTTAAAAAAGAAGGCTTATACGATGAAAAGATTACCCAAATAATTATACCCACAATCTCGCTCCTCAAAAATTGAAGTATTAAAAAAAATTCAGTTTTTTATTTATTATGTCTCTGTGGACATTTTTTTCCCTACACAGAATCCCTTTTTTAACAATTTTTTCGTACTTCTAGGATCTAGAATTAATTAATTAAAAAGTCCACTAATTTTAAGGTTGGCTCCATAAAATAGTTAATTTTTAATCGAAAATCGTAAAGCCAAAAACACACGCAAATATTATATACGATACTAACGAGTTAAAAGAGGGATCAAACGCCAATAAAATTAGAGTTTGAAGTGTAAATATATAGGGAACGTTAAACAATGTTCCATCCCCCTCTTTAACGGATACATAATAGATAGTGATTAATGAGTCATGTAGACTTGGTTTATTAAGGTGAAAGGTCAATTACATCATTATTATATTGTAGGTATGCCTTAATTAACTTCTTCAATCGATATTAACTCATATTGTTCTTAAGTCAAGGTATGGGCTATTGTTTTAAGAATAACAAATCGAGCACGCACCGAATGTAAAAATGGCCCAGTAACGTCTTCATAATTTTGTTTTGTTTTTATTTTTCGATATTCGCAACGAAATTTCTTTGGCTTTTGTTCTGTCAAAAACGAAAATGAAGGCAGAAAGCGTGAATAGAAGGGTCTAAATTATTGATGGTCGTTACACTAATTGGAAGGGAGAGCGATTCTCACCTAATTCACTCGGAGGTGGATTGCATTGCTAAGGTACGAGGTGCAACCCGGAACGGGTCCAACGTGCCGACTGTCGGGAGGAGAAGGGAGGTGTCATCAACCCTCTAAGTTACGCATCGGCGAATTTGCCGATGATCAAACGCTGAAATATCATTAGTAGAACACAATGTTCACAATCCAACCCATACAATGGTACAGCGTTTCGTAAACATAGGTTGCAACTAAATTGACCAACGATAATAAACAAACACTTTGGATAATTTAAAAACAAAACTCAATCAATTTCTATGAACTAAATCTCTAAACATTTCGAGAGATCCGAATAAAATTTGGACTCTAATGAAGTTTTCAATCGGATCTCGAAACGAAGGAGGCATTATGTGTAGAGAATTAAAGCGTATTTCATTTCATCGAATTGAACAGCTTTCGTTTCCAATTAAAATGCCATTCTCAATCCAAAATTACGTCGAAACGGTGAGGATTAATTCTGTCATGGTGATAAAACTTCGGTAGGCGGCTCGCATATTCAATGGCCGGGGCCGGGCATATCCCTGCCTACCCGCGCTCTCACCACTCTGTTAATTATAGAGTAATTGGCATGCAAAATACGTTTTAGGATGGTTTTCGAGGTGTGAGCGTGCTACTGCGTTTGCTCGCTTAGCTATGCGTTTTTGAATATACGGTTATCGCGTTTATTAGCCTCTCATAAGTTTTCATACCCTCCCTATTTCGATCACTCTTCTCGAAACTTCAAATCCTCGAAACAAAAAACCAACTACCATCCTACAACCCTTGACAATCCAATTTCATTTTTGAGCATCCGATTTTTGAGCTGTTACAATTAGATCAGCGAAAACGTGAATATTGCACCAGGGAATATCGTGTACCAAAACAGTCGTTTTAATCCTATTTTGATAATTAAGTAATCATCTCAATTAATGTCCATTTCTCCTTGTAATCAAGGACTAATGATTAAAATTTAAGCTTATTCAAAAATTAATGAAGAGTTTTAGCCACAAGTTTCAGGGTTACACGCATAGCGGGAACAGGTGGCTTTCCGTTATTGTGCAGCGCTATGCTAGAAAAAATTATCAGCGTGTTTGTGTATCAGGTTTTTCTTTGTAGGGTAGATCCTCCCTGTCATTTTAAACATTATGAAAATCGACATTTTGAGCAGAATACTCATCGAAAGGGAAAAATCGAAGCACATAATTTTCCAATAAAATGCCTGATATATTTAAAAAAAATCATTTAGTATTAATAACATAATTTTTTTTAAAATGCAAACCTGTTTGGATGATTTTACAAGGAATAATTAAGCAGCTTTTACAGGATTTTTGGAAACAATTTTAACGGTTTTAAATCGTAGTATACCTTTTTTTGTTCATGTTTTAAAACGGCGATGTTATGGAGAAATGAAGGTGGAAAGGACGACTATGGAATGGGGGTGGGAAAGGTCGGTTGGGTATGGGAAGATGTAGTGGCTGAGTCAGGTGGTTCAGTTTTTATCTATGGTAACCCCGACCGGGCCCTTCCTTTAGCACCCCTCATTATCCAGCAAAACAATTCGACATGCGATTTGCAACCCTCCGTCACGCTACGTTTATCTCACACTCGTCTTCCCTTCCTCCCGAAGCCGGCCAAGTATTAAAAAAGAAATAGAATTCTAATTTGTCTCCTCTGAAATTTCTTCAATTTTAATCAAAATAAACGACGACAATGGGAGCAAACCGAGCTTTAAAGGTTGAAATAAAATTTCGAAAAAATTGGCAAGTTGAGCTACCGTGTGTATCCCCTGGGCATTCACCCTAACAGATTTTAATGAACTATTCGTATTTTATGGTAGCGTGATCGGGAATTACAATTGTTTTAACTTAATGCCACTTGCAAAACGCAGTTCATCTTACCTTTAAAAAAAAAAGTCATTGGTTAAAATTTTTAAGTTTTGTTTAAAAGGAAATAATGTATCCTATGCCCAAATTCTACAAAAAGGATTGCACTGCAATGCAGAGCAAAAACCACTTATACTTTCCCTTTCAGTGTCTTTTTCTTTGTACAAGAAAATCAGTCTTTATTGTTCCTTATAAGAGGAGCTTGGTTGTCGTCCTCCGAAAGGGGAGGGGTTGCTTTCCCCAGCTCTCCTTGTATTTCTCGCCTGTTTACTGGGTCAAGGTATTTCCAATAGACCCCGGCCTCGTAATTCCTTTGTAGTCCCCTTTCTTCAGGTCATTGTCTTGACGGTATCGGGCCTTTTACTTTGGAAGCCTAGGGATATAGAGGGTCCCTACCCTTTCTTTCGGTTTTCATCTCACTTTTGGTGTGATATTAAAAACAAAAAGTTGGGGGAAAAAAATATCACTTAGCGATACTACTCATGTAAACCCGAAAAAAATGATGTGTATAAAAAGGACATACGAAAATGTCATGTAAAAGGTTAACTCTATACACTCATAAGGTCTCTTGCTTTGTAATTTGTGCCCTAGGGGAAAGTAAAATAAAATCATGTTGGGGAAAAAACAAATTTTAAAACATTACGCCTGATGCTATGATTATTTTGGCTTTTCAGGGAATTATCACGAAAAATCTTTTATTTTTTATATCATAAACTGACCTATACATAGTTAATTAATTTTTTAAAATGATATAATATAGAATTCATCTTTTTAAATAAAATACGTTGAAAATTTAACGGAAAAGTTATAGTCTTTGAATAATCGCAGGTTTCGTATAAACGGATTATTGTCGATGGTACAAGTTTTCTCATTTGAACTTCTTAATCAAATCGCTCAGCATAGTTAAGACGTCGTTCTAAAAGGGGAGGATTAATAACGTTTTTCAAATCTGCACACCCTTCCGCTCAAGGACTATTGAAATTGGCATATACTTCCAGAGGGCTTTTATGTTAAAAGGTAAAATTTAATGCAAACTCGTTTCGAAAGGGGGTCGTCGTACATCAAAGCAGAAGATCCCTTATGCGAATATTGAATTTCGTCTCGTTGTTGACGTTCTATCTTTACACAGAGAAAGGATATCCACCCGGTTTCACTCTCAATCGCCTCCAATAACAGTTCAATTCACTTCAAGGTTGTGCATTTTAAAAGGCGGAGGATTAAGTTTTAGTTTTCCGAGAGGAAAAAAAAAAAAGTTTTCTTTTCGTTGAGAGCGAGGCTTTTAACCCTAAGAACAAAAAAAACCCAAGGGAGGGTTGTAGGAAGGGCACGGTACTCGTAAAACAAATACATGAACCCCCACCTCAATTTAAATCTGAGTGTAAGAGAGGGCGGTGGAGAAACTGTGGTTCAATCCGGAGTAATCTCATTACCGGACAATGGGTGAGAATTCCATCTCCTCTCTCTCACTCTCGACCTTCCTCCCCTTTCTTCTTATTCTTTTCTTAGGGCGTTTCTTTGTTTCGATATCGGCCAGAAAGCCTCAAGCGACCCCTATTACATCACCTTCTTTATCTAAAACCAAAGCCTGAATTGCAACGCTAAACACTTTGTGATGGTGGTAGTGGTTAAAGGAATGATGGGGGTGGAGGGTCTTGATCGAGAGAGAAGGTCCGTTTCAAGATAGAATAGACTTTGCCCATCTATGAATTGTTCTTCAATACTTTTAAGTTGATTGGATATTCTCCCTCTTTTTAAAAGAAGTAGAAGAAGACCCCCTTTAAGCTTTGTAAACCCTCTCGACCATCAGGGGGCTAAAATAATAACATCCAATATTGATTTTTTTTTCTTAATCAGAAAGAGGAAAAACGTGTTCAGTTTATTTTTCCCCCAAATTATACAACAGTTTAACATAATATGCATCATTTTGAGTTATGAGAATGGCATGGAGGGGAGAATCGTTGACAGCATCGATAAGAGAAGGTTTTTCAATCATTGATTGATAAAACATACGCACTTAGCGGAGCGATTGCTTCATAATTGAGTCAAGGAAAGGAGTGAAGGATAAAGCTTTGTTAGCGTGTATAAAGGGATGGAGAGCCGGTTGTTTTTGACACTTCTTGGCCTCAACTGAGGCCGCGAGAGCATTGCTATTGAGCCGAACCATTACTCGAGCACAAAGCATACTTGCCCTTTGTCGACCGGCCAATCCTCGCCAAGTTCCTAATATCCAGAACGGGCTAATTCACCCTCCCCGCCCGGCGCCCTTCTCCTGGACCCCACTCGGCAACTCTACCACACCCGACCTTCCTTCTCAACCGCCGTCTCACCGATGTTAAATGTATTCAACTTCTCGACAATGCATTTCAACCTGGGTTCATCAAATAAAATATAATAGGTTCAGTGTGTGATGATGGAGCGACTTCATAGTCGACGAGGGGGACCGGAGAGACTTGCGAGTTGTGAATCAACAGACATTCCAACTCATTCCATCTAATGAACATACTTCTCCTCGATTCAGACCCTAGGATTTCTACCTCAAATGAGAGACATCTCCACTTTAATTGGTTTACTACCAACTCCTCCACCCTTTCTCAAAATACAGTAATCTAAATGTTTAATGTTTTTATGTCGACTAATTAATCTAATCGAGATTTTTTAAATACTCATTGTTTGCTTGCGGAACTTAACACTGTCAACACGGGTGTAACAAGAGCTCGGAAAAGTTGGAAAAAAAAAAGAAAAATGACGGAATTCAAAGTTATTTCCCATTTAACGGATAAATTTTCGACTAATCCTAAGATGGTCTCAAGATTCAAATCCTAAATCAGGCCCTCCCCCCCCCCCCCCACAGAACCTGGCTGGGCCAAAGTTGGTCTTATTTTGACACCGTGGAGAAAGCCTGGGTTCTTATTACCCACTCTTAAAAACATTTACCTCGAGAAAAAAATTTCATTTGAAAGTTATAAATTTTATACTTCTGGGAAAACCCGTTTTTTCTTGATTGCATACACATGCTGTATCAATAAAGTCACAAGTTTTCCTTGTTTTATTGAATTTAGCTTTTTTTTTTTCTTCATCAAGGAAAATATTTTTATAATAGAATTTAATTAAAAAATGAAAATTACGGCCGTAAAATAGGTTTCCGGAAAAACTAAACTAAGGTTTTCCTCTACGAGATCTAAAAGGACCTTTTCCAAACCATGGTTTGAAGGGTATCACAATAACTCTCATTTTGAGGAAATTAAAATTATAAATTTTTTCGTTTCATTTTTTATAATATCGTGAAAACCAGAATCATCGAACTAATTAATGCGATACCTTGTGTGAACATTAAAAGTAAAAACATTTTGACAGAAAAAAAAAACTATTTTTTTTGGACTCGTTAGGGTGAGAAAAGCAGAGTAAGGGAAAAGGAAAAAAATGTTACGCTAAGAGGGTGCGGGGACAATAAGTTTTAAGATGACAGAAAAAAGATCAAGGAAATGATAAATTAAATATGATCAATAATGGAAACCTCCAGATCTGCATTCTCAGTGAATCAAAGGTAGTATGAAACCCCCCCCCCCCCCTTATTGTAAGCAAGAGTGAAGAAAAATATCTGATTTTCCAAAAACAGTATTGTAGGGCAGAGAAACTTGTTTTTTGTTCCTTCATGGGTGGCAGCCGACTCAAAACAAGGATCTAGTTCCCTTAACTTTCAACGGATATTATGAATATTTAATATGAATACGAAACATTTTTTGCGTTATACATTTTTTCTATAAAATCGTAAGTTCATGTGTGTGAAAGAGGCAAAGAAGTATGATTGATGGTCATGTGGAGCATTTAAATTGAACATGGCTTACAAAGAAATCTGAGTGTACTTGGCAGTGATGCATTGTCGCATCAGTTGACCGTTATGATTAATTCAATCCGGATATTAACCGTCTAAACTTAAATGGAAACAATAACACTTTTACTATTTTTTAAAAGGTTCTTCAGTTGCAGAGGCTTTCAGGGCCAGGGGAGCTTACAACTCCGGAATGAAAGTAAAGTATGGAAAGTTGGAACTAAACTTCAGAGGTTTTAAGTAGGGATATGTATAATAAAGTCTTTAGTTTGCACTTTTTTAAATAGCTTCGAAATCAGTTCAATCTTAGAGAAGGACCATCCATTGTTTTAGACGAGAATCTTATGAAGATAACGTATGTTCACTCTCTTCTCGTCCCTTCGGATTTTCCCCTCATTCCCACCACAGCGGATCTTTCTTCGGGAATTTTTTTTCCCCTCTAAAACGAATTTATATTTATCTAAAGGAGGAAGAGTGCTTGAGAAGTAAACTCGACCTTATCGGATGAGCTGGCTTGACTCTCACGCAGTTTCCCAAAATGTATTCTCCAAATATCACAACGGAACATACACGCAATATCTTCTAACACTCACTGCGCAAAAAAAAAAAAAAAAAAAAAAAAAAAAAAAAAAAAAAAAAGTCAATTCGGGGAAGGGAAGGCCGGAAGAAAGAGATTTTTTTCCTTGTAAATATTGATGTTCTAAGAAAAAGAGGAAGAAGGAAAAAAAAATTGGGAATTAAAATTAATAAAGACTCAATTTCCACGAGCCATTACTTTCGAGGTTTGACGTTGTTTAAATAATATAAATTGTTAGCACAAAACTTTTATCACATTATATTATTTTGGTGGTTTATAGGAAGAAAGAGGAGTTTTTTTAAAATTAATTAAATCTCTAGACCTTTTTGGAGTAGAATAAATGAATTTTACTAAAATGAGTTAATGTCAAAATACATGCTTTCAGGAGTCCCTTTTTATGACCCCTCACGTTAAAGCAAGACCGAAATTGTAGAAGATGATCCAAAATCGTCCGAAATGGGGGGGGGGGTGGTGGCGAAAGTGGGTGGACTGAGTTTGAGGTGAGATTGGAGGAGGCAAGTTGGACGTACTGAGTCCGCTTAATGAGGGACCCAAGGCCTAACTGTTCACACTGTAATGCCCTCCAAACTTTCCAAACAACCTCGCGAAGGCTAACAAAACCTTGGCAGACCACACCCAGGTTTATTTAACCTAAACTCGACCCACCCCCCCTCCGCACTCCAGTTCATCCCCTTCTATGATTACAGCGGTCATTGGCGAGCAGGTTGGCTTTTTCTATCCTCTCCGTTATTCCCCATTTAATCAGTTCGATTCAATTGATTCCTAGTGCCTACAAACGGCATTCAGTCGATAACCCTGAATCGTTACGACCTTTTTGTGTAACCGACCTTTTTATTCCCAATTTGTTAATTAATTTTAACTTCCCCAAAGGATTTAAATCAAGCCGTATCTTGAATGAAAATTTACCCGGAAGAAAGGCCATAATTAAGTGGCCTTTTGTTTAAAATTAATTTCAGACATCCTTTTATCCGAGAACTTTTCTCACTTTTAAAGAAGAATGCATAGTTTTAATATGAATTCTAGAACATTCGCGATTTCTTCGAAGCGCGACCACGTTACGATGGGAGAATTCAAAGAGATCTTTGCTCTACAAAAACTATAAATTTATTTTTAATAAAAAAAATATGGATATTTACGACTCATTACATTCAATAACCTGCAGGTTAAAGTTTGTTCTCGTTTAGTGGTCGGTGACTTTGTGGTTTGGCTGGTCAAGACAGGTGTCGCTTGCAAAAACGGATTCTGCACTTTACTGTAAACCTTTTCACCCTAACATTGCCTGCTGTAAAACGTAATTATAATTTAATGAAAATCGTTATTAATATTATCGGCCGATAGGAATTGTGAAAATAAGCCGATAAAATCGTGAGAAAAAAGTTTTTTTTCAGTTCAGTTCAAGATGATCAAACTTGATTTTGGAAACGGTTGATTCACTTTTCCATAGGAACTCCAGACCCTCATTTTAACTCTGTAAGCTGTTCATTGGCCGTAATCCTGTTGTTCTTTAATCCCCACTTCAAAGTTTATTTCACTCAAACGCCGACGCTGGAAAAGCATGCGTTCAATTACGGTTTACGAGGTAGAAAATTCAAAACGGAGGTAAACATGGTTGCGGGATTGTTCAAGTACGTAATCTTGTTGAATGTACTAAATTAGGTTAAAAAGATTAATCATTCTTTAGATAATTAAATAAATTATTATTGTAATTTATGTAACAAAAGTTCTTTTCAAAAGATCCACATAGATAATTATTAATTACTTTACGAAAACTTTCTAAAACAACTTTTAAAAACGATTATAAAAAAGACAATTTTACTGATTTATCGCTTTTAAAGGATTCGATACGCTTTTCTAAAAAGTCGAGTATCAAAAAAAAATTTACTGACACCACCGACAAAATAACAAAGTTAATGCCATTAATAAAATAATAATTTTTCAGAAATAATTTCCCGAACAATGTTCTAAAGCAAATATGCGGAGAAAAAAAGAATTGCACTCGGGTTTAAAAAAAGCCAAAAATATGGTGAAATATCTGCGTTAACTTTAATACTTGACACGTTCCGTCCTATTTTCAGGTTTTGGATGATTGATCATTTTTCGAGTCAGTAATGACAATTAAGCCGAACAGCCGAGCCGGTGTCTCTACTGATAAGGGTGTCGGAGTAATAACGATAGGGGTGAGCTTGCTTTCCGATCCTGCTGTTCTGATCGATATGGTTCCAGATATTTTCGGAAGTGAACAGTCCCCTAAGCCCGCTGTATCGGCTATTCTGGTTAATAACCAACGGGCATTCGTCCGAATTGAAGAACAAGTGAACTAAAGAAGATATATTTGAAGAAAAAAAAAAAGCTGAGCGAAAAGAGATCTACTACCCTTGTTTCGGCAAGAGTGGTATTCAAGTAAAAAACGCTTCTAAACTTTATTGGGACCAGCCCTGGATGAGGTAACGATTTTACTGTGTTAATTTAGCCAAGAATGTTCTTGTCTTGTTTCCTCTTAGTTATTGCTTCTGAGTTTGATACCTTGGCCAAGAAAACGCGGCATTTCAGCCAAAGTTAGAAACCTTTGAAAATTGCTCCCAAGACTTTCTACCTTTTAAAAGTTGACAAAAATTTTTTTTTAATTCAATAATTTCAGGACGTCTTTTTCAATGTTATTTTTGACTTTTTGACAGGTGTGAATGGTTTAAATGTCAACAAAGGCGTCAATCGATTTTCAACGCCCAAAAGGGTTTTTTTTTCTGTCACCAAAAGTTATATTATTTTAATCTTAATACATATAAATAAAAAACAAATCGAAAAATTGATTCCAAGAATTTTTATTCATCGTATGATGATAAATGTAAATTTAATGTACTAAAAAAAATTTTTTAAACAA